>OX381712.1:9006586-9099984 GCA_947462335.1 Harmothoe impar
TTTCAGAGTCAATTTGATAGTCCACGAGTTGACGCCCTTGTTGGCGAGTCTACACTGAAGTTTGCGAGTCAATTTTGGGTACTTTTGAGGCCAAATCTTTTAAAATCCGACCTACCCTTCCTAGATTTTCAGTCTTTGTAACCTGAAACACACTTTTTTCTTTGGCCTAATATGAAAATCCATCAAGCCTCCCCCACCTATATTAATAAGGGCCGAGTCATTTATTTCTAGCTGGGGGGGGGGGGGGGGGGAGGGGGGGGGATGACCAGTATCTAAGGGATTGTTCATTAATTTTTTTGAAATACAAGATTCCCTATGCTTTAGCACTGAAGGGCCGTATTCAATGCCCCCCATTGAATACAATGTGGCTGTATTCAATGGGTTGGGAAAAGATTTTTTTTCTTCATTAAATGGCTCCGAATAAAAAATAAACACAAATGCCAACTACATTGATACTGTCTCTGATGTATTTCACGAGTGGGGGCTGGGGTATATCCCACTCAGCCTGCGGCTTCGTGGGATATGGCCCCAGCCCCCACTCGTGAAATACAACAGAGACTGTATCAATGGGCGTTGGCATTTGTCTATTTATTAGTTGGAGGGGGGGGCATAACAATTTTCGATCCCTCCGGGGGGGGGGGGGCGTATACAAATTTCAGCCCCTTTTAAGCAAAAAAAGCCCGCACGTTTCTATAGTTAAAAGGGGGTTGCGAGAATTTTTCCACGCCTTCGGCGAGGGGAGCTCAAAACATTCTATGTGCTGACAAGAGGTGGTGCTAAAAATGTCTGCCCCTCCGTGCGAAATCTCACCATCCCCCCCGCCCCCGTAATCAATAAATGAACACTCCCTAAATACTTCTAAATGAATCATATCTAATTCCCCCCCCCCCCCAACCTCCAGCATGGAGGCTTTTCCAGTTTTGCCCCCCCCCCCCCATTATGAATCCCCCGCGCCCCTCTATATCCGATGAAATCCACCAAGCCCACTTACCTGGCAATAAATGACACGGCCTATTAAAATATACCTAAAATCTATGCCTGAATCGGCCATCGCCTCCAGGCAGGCGGGAAGGGAAGGGAAACTGAAACAGACTGCCACCTAGCGGTGAACTCAGCAGCGACGCGCAGGGTAAGTGGGTTTCTCTGTGGGTTACAACTGTTACCATTTCCTCATAACTTCCGGGTCAATGCTAGAACTAAAAAAGTTTCAAAACTTTCCCTAAAATTAAAGGTAGGTTTACATTGCTGCTATATCAAAAACAGAATAAGGCATATGTAGCTAGGAGAGCTTCTAGTGATATAAGTGTGGTTAAAATCTGCTTTATAAGGTAGGACGGGACAGATACCGATACTTCAAAAAACGCCACGCTTGTTTGGCTTGGGCCTTGGCCTGGCGTTGAGCCTCGCTTGGCCCCTCCCTTTCCGCTACCACCGGTACCGTAACCTAGGCTAGGTATTCGTATCCCACTGTCCCAGGTCGTGGAAATTGATGACATGGATTGATGGTTGAGACAATTACCTCCTGCATTCCTTTTGCCAAATCTGAAAGAAATTTTCCGAATAGTAGGTAGGCCAAGGGAGTGATAATTTTTTTAAACTAAATTTGGACCCCTTGTCCTTGACCGGGAGGGGGGGGGGTGTAAAAAATTTGGACCCTTCCTGGGGGATGGTCAAAAAAATTAACCAATTTTGAGCCAAAAAGCCCAGCGCGCGAGCCGATTTTTGGGCCGTAAAGGCGGAAACATACAGGGCACGTAAACGTCCGTGCGTAGCCGTGTAGACAACGCCTCAAAGGGCATATTTTACGCTCTACACGCCCGTCACCATAGCAACTTCCGTCTGCGCGTAGAAAACGCGTCCTGTTTGTTTTCACCTTAAGGGGGGGAGGGTAAAAAATGTCGACCCCTCGACCTGTTGTTAAAAAATTATCACTCCCCAAGTACCAGGAATATTTACAAAAAATATTTATACAGTAAAATCTCGTTATAAGGAGCACCTTTTGGCAAGGGAAAATTGCTCGTTGTAACCAACCTTCCTTGTAACCGATTTTGGTCATGACAAAGCCCCCCCCCCCTGCTCCCCCTTGTGGGGGGGGGGGGTTGGAGAGGGGTCCCCCCTCAGGTCGGAACGGTCTCTAAAATATAGGGTCCCAGGTCACAAAGTTGCTTTTTTAGACCAACTATGCTATAGTCAAACGTTTCCAAAAGTCACCAGGTTGCTTTTATTACACAATCAAAAATAATTATCTCATTTCAAGAAAATCACAGGGGGAAGTCCTGACAAAGGCCCCGCCTCCCCCTGCCCCCCCCCCCCCCCCCCACTCACAGGTCCGTACCAAGACCCATGTATGCCGCCCACATCACAGGGGAAGTCCTGACAAAGGCCCCGCCTCCCCCTGCCCTCCCCCCCCCCCACTCACAAATCCGTACCAGCACCCCTGTAGGCTGTCCATGTCACAGGGGGAAGTCCTGACAAAGGCCCCCCTCCCCGTGCCCCCCCCCCTCTCACAGGTCCGTACCAATACCCCTGTATGCCGCCCACATCACAGAGGAAGTCCTGACAAAGGCCCCGCCTCCCCCTGCCCCCCCCCCCCCACTCACAGGTCCGTACCAAGACCCATGTATGCCGCCCACATCACAGGGGAAGTCCTGACAAAGGCCCCGCCTCCCCCTGCCCCCCCCCCCCACTCACAGGTCCGTACCAACACCCCTGTAGGCTGTCCATGTCACAGAGAAGTCCTGACAAAGGCCCCACCTCCCCCTGCCCCCCCCCCCCCCCCCCACTCACAGATCTGTACCAACACCCCTGTAGGCTGTCCATGTCACAGAGAAGTCCTGACAAAGGCCCCACCTCCCCCTGCCCCCCCCCCGACTCACAGGTCCGTACCAATACCCCTGTATGCCGCCCATAATTATCATAGAGAAGTCCTGACAAAGGCCCCGCCTCCCCCTGCCCCCCTTACAATGCAAGTCCTGACAACGGCCCACACATTATTCTACCTTATTCAGGGATGTGATTCCTCCTACAGTTGTAGGATTTCCTACACTTTTGAGCAAAAAAGTCCACCCTCGTGGTTTGTCCAGATCCACTGAGATATTTTTTCAGGGGTGGGGGGGGGGGGGGGGTCTGTTACTCAAATTGTCACAGGGTGAGCAGAATATGTGACAGAATGCAACATTTGGCTTTCAGATTTTCAAAATATTCTTGGGGCCATGCCCCAGAACCCACCTCCCCCGCTTGCGACAATTGGAAAGCAACATTTCACTCAAGGGTTGCATTTAGTGTTTTTAGAAACTTTATATTGAGACCTAAAAATTCTCCTACATTTTTACAATTTTCAAATCACATCCCTGTTATTTTAATAAAGAATGACTTACTATCTTGAAAATATTTGCTCCTTATAAACGATTTTTGGCTAGAAATGCTCGTTCTAATGGTGTTTTTTTACTATAGAAAAGTATAGAAAAGGTTTTGGCACAGCAAATGTGCTCCTTATATCCGTCTGCTCCTTATAACCGTCCTCCTTATAACGAGATTTCACTGTAAAAGTGTATGATATTGTTAAAGCTCATGTTTTAACGTAAGAGGGGGTGGAGAAAGTGTAGTTGCACCCTTTCTTTTCACCCCCGCCCCCCATGAGGGGCAGAAATCTCCTGCCCCCCGGCGGGTTACAAATGGGGCTGCATGCGCGTCCTTTGTCTTTGAAGCATTATAGGCTTGTTGGGGGGTGCATGACCGGTAACAGTTACGCACAGGTTTTTTCTAGCTGAAAACAAGTGACCCCCCAGATTGGTTGACATTTTTTACACCCCCCCCCCTTCCAATTCAAATCACCCCTCCCCTTTAATATATGAGCACTCCCTTAATTTATCTCTCTGGTGTGCAGAATAATTCGCCCCCCCCCCCCCCCGACCGTTACTGTAGTAATGCAGCTTCATGTATAAAAGGAATTTCTCACCCCCTCAAAATATTTTAAGGCCCTATTACATTGAAAATAAATATTTTAAGGCCCTATTACATTAAAAATAAATATTTTAAGGCCCTATTACGTTAAAAAGTCGCTGCGTCTGCCTTCAGATGTGTGTTGCACTTTTAAGGCATCTGCTTTCAAAATCAGAACGTGTCTGATTTCAACTGCAAGTTATTTTGAAGACAGATGCCCTCCATTTTTTTTAAATGTCAAATGACGTCCATGGCCAGCAGTAGGACCAGTCAGACTACAGCTGGTGACCAGCATGTTTTCGCAAAGACTGGTACCATCGTCCCTTACGAGGTGGACCATGGTGTATCACATTAGGCTGTAGGCCTAATTTGATATGACTCAGGGCCCATCTCGTGAAGAACGATGCAAACCGTTTAAATTATATTTTTTTAAATTAAAAACGGTTTGCGGTATCCATGGTAAACAAGGGTTCACTGTACAATTTTCGAAGGTAGTTTCTATGGCAGAAAACAAAAACGTTACATTGCCTGAAGTGTAGTTAGACACTTTGTGATACTGCCTAGCAACAAAGTTCTGGTACTGCTGCCGAGAATGCCTTAGGCCTAGAGAATGAAATAAAAGGGGGTTATGTTCAGTTACGTGGCCAAAAAGGGCAGTGTAGGTAGGCCGATTTTTTTTTGGTTTTACCAACTTTTTTTTCAGTAAAAAAAATTAAAATATTTTAAGGGTAAAAAAACCGGGTCAAAACTTTTAATAAAAAATACTGTGAGAAAATCTTTAGATTTAATAAAATAATAAAACAGTCTTTTGTTTGTGTTTTTTTGACAAGCGAGGGGACGGCCTGTACAGAAGACCCAAGACGCCAAGTCACCAAAAAGTCACCTGCACTGAGTCTTCAAAAGTCATGGGAACCACCACCTTACTGACATACAGACGCTGCCAGAGGTAGTACCTCAGGCACCAAGATGAAGCGTCCGGTAAAACCTACAACTGGCCGGGAGGTGGATACAGCAAGAATGCCTCACCAGTGTTCTGTGTGCAGCAAGAGGTTTTCTTCATCAAGGAATTTAAGGCGGCACATGATGATCCACACTGGAGAAAGGCCTTATAAATGTACTCAGTGTGATCAGGGATTCATTGAGAAAAAAGGCTTGCAAAATCACATGGTGGTCCACACAGGAGAGAGACCTCACCAGTGTTCTGTGTGCAGCAAAAGGTTTGGTTTGGCTAAAAGCTTACAGCAACACATGTCAACCCACAAAAAGGGAAAACCTCACAAGTGTTCTTATAGGTGTTCTAAATGTGATAAAACCTTTAACCAAGCATGTTCCTTAAAAAAACACATGGAAGTCCACACAGGAAAGACACCTCACCAGTATTCTACATGTAGCGAGACGTTTAAGGAGTCTAGGGCCTTGAATGCACCCATTGATACACAAGAGGAGAAACCATACAAGTGTTCTGACTGTGGTAAAAGGTTTACACAAAAAGGTACATTAAACAGACACATGACACTTCACACAGGAGAAAAACCTCCTCAGAGCAGCAAAGTGCTTGATCGGTTAGAGACCTTAGAACAACACATAAAACATGAGGATATAGGAGAAACCCCCCACAAATGTTCTGACTGTGGGAAATGTTTTGCTACATCTGGCAGTTTAAAAATTCATTTAATGACTCACGCAGGGAAAAACCCTTATAAGTGTTCTGAATGTGGCGAAGGTTTTACCACATTTCAGAATTTGAATAGTCATTTGGTGACGCATATGGGAGAAAAACCTCACAAATGTTCTCATTGTAGTAAGAGGTTTACACAGGCAAGAAACTTAACGGCACACATGCTGACCCACACAGGAGAAACACCTCACAAATGTACTAAATGTGGTAAGACATTCATTCTGAAATCAGATCTGACTAACCACATAATGACTCACACAGGCGATAAACCTCATCAGTGTTCTGTGTGCAGCAAGAACTTTCCTTCATCAAGTAATTTAAGGCGGCACATGATGATCCACACAGGAGAAAGACCTTATAAATGTGGTCACTGCGATCAGGGATTCATCGAGAAAAAAGGCTTGCAAAATCACATGGTGATCCACACAGGAGAGAAACTTCACAAGTGTTCTGTGTGCAGCAAGACGTTTGAACAGTTACAGAATTTAATGACACATATGACGATGAAGCACCCGGGCAAGAGTCCTATAGACCCTAATCAGTGTGGCAAGGCAATTAGTGTGAAATCAGAATTGATGGTGACTGACACAGTAGAAAGGGGTAAGGAGTGGTTTACACAAGCACAACACTTAGACACACACAGGCTGACCCACACAGGAGAAAAACCTCACAAGTGTTCTTTGTGCAATAAGAGGTTTAATGCTATGGGGAATTTAAGTCGACACATGAGAACCCACACAGGAGAAAGACCTTACAAGTGTTCTCACTGTAGTAAGCGGTTTATACAGGGAAGTGACTTAAAGAGACACATGAGCAATATACATCCTGGCCAAAGTCCTAAGGAATATGGCGAACAGTGTGATGACGATTTTGTTATGAAAGTGGAAGTAAATAGTGTCATGGCGACCAATACAGAAGACTTGCCCCACAAGTGTTCTGTGTGCAGCAAGAGATTTAGTCACTTATGGACTTTAACAACACACTTGCTGACACACACAGGAGAAAAGCCACACAAGTGTTCTTTGTGCAATAAGAGGTTTCATGCTATGGGGAATTTAAGTCGACACATGAGAACCCACACAGGAGAAAGACCTTACAAGTGCTCTATGTGTAACCTGAGCTTTCATCAGTTGGGAAATCTAGAGGCACACATAATGAGGATTCACACTGAAGAACGTCCTCACAAATGTACTCAGTGTGATGAGGTGTTTACTCTGGTAGAGGATTTGACCAGCCACGTGGCGACCCACACAGAGACCCGTGGCTACAACTGTTCTGACTGTAATGAGTCGTTCAGCATGAAATTAGACTTAGAGAACCACATGAAGACTCATGTGGAGGAAAAGCGTTCTGTGTGCAGCAAAAGTTTTAGCCAGGCAGGGACATTAAGGCAGCATCTGAAAGTCCATGCTGGAGGACGGCCTCACAAATGTAGTCAGTGTGATAAAGCATTCAGCACCCAAACAAGCCTGACCGAGCACATGCTGACCCACACTGAGGGAGATGCTGACATGCCTAGCACAGTGACCACCCGGACTGGAGAAACACTTCACAAAAGAGAGAAACCTCACAAGTGTTCTGTATGCAACAAGGGTTTTACAAAGTTTAAGGTCTTAAAGCGCCATCTGAAATCTCACAGCGAAAAAACACCTCAGAAATGCAATCATTGTGAAGAGACATTTGTTCTGAAATCAGACTTGGACAGACATATGGAGACTCACAAAGAAGTAAAACCTCACAATTGTTCTGTGTGCAGCAAAATATTTAGTCACTTACGGCATTTAAAGCAACACATGAAGTCCCACACAGGAGAAAAAACTTGCAAGTGTTCTGTGTGCAGCAAGAGGTTTAAAAATGTATGGAATTTGAAGCAACATATGGTAATCCATAGAGTGGAAGATCGTAACCTGGTGACAGACCTGTCTGGAGCAACACCTCTCATGACAACCCTCACTGGCAATACACCTATCACAACTGAAGACACACCTGTCACCATGACAACCCCAACTGAAGACACACCTGTCACCATGACAACCCCAACTGAAGACACACCTGTCACCATGACAGCCCCGACTGAAGACCAAACTCACACCATGACAACTCTGACTGGAGACACACCTGTCACCATGACAACCCAAACTGGAGGCACACCCGTTACCATGACAACCCCAACTGAAGACACACCTGTCACCATGACAACCCCAACTGAAGACACACCTGTCACCATGACAACCCTGACTGAGGACATTCCTGTCACCATGACAACCCCAACTGAAGACACACCTGTTACCATGACAACCCTGACTGAAGACACACCTGTCACCATGACAAACACAACTGAAGACACACCTGTCACCCTGACAACCCTGACTGAAGACACACCTGTCACCCTGACAACCCTGACTGAAGACACACCTGTCACCATGACAACCCCAACTGAAGACACACCTGTCACCATGACAACCCCAACTGAAGACACACCTGTCACCATGACAGCCCCGACTGAAGACCAAACTCACACCATGACAACTCTGACTGGAGACACACCTGTCACCATGACAACCCAAACTGGAGGCACACCCGTTACCATGACAACCCCTACTAGAGACACAGCTCACACCATGACAACCCTGACTGAAGACACACCTGTCACCATGACAAACGCAACTGAAGACACACCTGTCACCATGACCACCCCGAATGCAGACACACCTGTCACCGTGACAACCCCAACTGAAGATACACCTGTTACCATGACAACCCCAACTGAAGACACACCTATCACCATGAAAACACCTACTGGAGACACACCTGTCACCATGACAACCCCTACTGGGGACACAGCTCACACCATGACAACCCGGACTGAAGACACAAGTGTCACCATGACAACCCCAACTGAAGACACACCTGTCACCATAACAACCCCAACTGGAAACACATCTGTCACCATGACAACCCCTACTAGAGACACACCTGTCACCATGACAACCCCTATTGGGGACACACCTCACACAGGAGGAAAATCGAACACATGTTCTGTGTGCAGCAAGAGGTTTGCCCATTCAAGCAGTTTAAAATTTCATATGATGATTCACACAGGAGAGAAGCCTCATAAGTGTTCTATATGTGGATGGACCTTTACACAAGCAAGTACCTTAAAGAGACACATGATTATTCACACAGGAGAAAATAAGGAGACCCACACAGAAGAGAAGCCTCTGAAATGTATTCACTGTGATAAAACATTCATCCTGAAAAAAGAATTGAATGAACACATGACAACACACATTCGAGAAAAGCCTCACCAGTGTCCTATGTGCAGCAAGAGGTTTAAACATGTATGGACTTTAAAGCAACATATGGTAATCCACACAGAGAAAGATTGTAACGTGGTGACAGCCCCGACTGAAGACACACCGGTCACATTATCAGCCCCAACTCAAGACACACCTGTCAAAATGACAACCCCGACTAAAGACACACCTCACACTATGACAACCCCTATTGGAGACACACCTGTCACCATGAGAACTCTGACTGGAGACACACCTCACACAGGAGGAAAATCTAACAGATGTTCTGTGTGCAGCAAGAGGTTTACGCATTCAAGCAGTTTAAAATTTCATATGATGATTCACACAGGAGAGAAGCCTCATAAGTGTTCTATGTGTGGGAGGGCCTTTACACAAGCAAGTACCTTAAAGAGACACATGATTATTCACAAAGGAGAAAATAGGGAGACTCACACAGAAGAGAAGCCTCTGGAATGTAATCACTGCCATGAAAAATTTCTTCTGGAAAAAGACCTGAATGAACACATGGTGACCCACACAGGAGAAATACCTCACAAGTGTTCAGTGTGCAGCAAGAGCTTTAGCAGGTTTGGGACTTTACAGAAACACATGATGACCCACACAACAGAAAAACATTTCAAACATCCTGAGGTTTGGGCAGTTCTGAAAATAGAATTGAACACAGATATAAAGTGCCAATTTGTAGAAAGGCCCCACAAGTGTCCTGACTGTGAAAGGGCATTCTCTTTGAAGTCAGTTTTGGATGGCCACATGAAGACACATGTATGGAATTTAAAGCAACATGTGGTAATACACACAGAGAAAGACCCTAACCTGGTGCCAGCGCTGACTGGAAAAACACCCGTCACATTATCAGCCCCAACTGAAGACACACCTTTCACCATGACAACCCCAACTGAAGACACACCTGTCACCATGACAACCCCAACAGAAGACACATCTCATACCATGACAACCCCTACTGGAGACACACCTGTCACCATGACAACCCCTACTGGGGACACACCTGTCACCATGACAACCCCCACTGGGGACACACCTGACACAGGAGGAAAATCGAACACATGTTCTGTGTGCAGCAAGAGGTTTGTTAAATCAAGCATTTTGAAATTTCACATGATGATTCACACAGGAGAGAAGCCTCATAAGTGTTCTATATGTGGGAGGGCCTTTACACAAGCAAGTACCTTAAAGACACACACGAGGATCCACACAGGAGAAAATAGGGAGACCCACACAGAAGAGAAGCCTCTGAAATGTAATCACTGTGATAAAACATTCATCTTGAAAAAAGAAATGAACGAACACATGATGATCCATGATGGAGAAAAGCCTCACCAGTGTTCTATGTGCAGCAAGAGGTTTAAAAATGTATGGACCTTAAAGCAACATGTGATAATCCACACAGAGAAAGATCATAACATGGTGACAGCCCTGACTGGAGAACCACCTGCCACAATGACAGCCCCGACTGAAGACACACCTGCCACCATGACAACCCCAACTGAAGACACACATGTCACCATGACAACCCCAAATGAAGACACACATGTCACCATGACAACTCTGACTGAAGACACACCTGTTACCATGACAACCCTGACTGAAGACACACCTGTCACCATGACAAACACAACTGAAGACACACCTGTCACCCTGACAACCCTGACTGAAGATACACCTGTCACCATGACAACCCCAACTGAAGACACACCTGTCACCATGACAACCCCAACTGAAGACACACCTCACACCATGACAACCCCGACTGAAGACACACCTGACACCATGACAACCCCAACTGAAGACACACCTGTCACCATGACAACCCCAACTGAAGACACACCTCACACCATGACAACCCCGACTAAAGACACACCTGCCACCATGACAACCCTGACTGAAGACACACCTGCCACCATGACAACCCTGACTGAAGACACACCTCACTGCATGACAACCCTGACTGGAAACACACCTGTCACCATGACAGCCTCAACTGAGCACACACCTGTCACCATGACAACAGGCTGTCACATGATGACCCACACTCCACAAAGACCTCACACGTGCCCAAAGTGTGAAAAAAGGTTCAGCTGGAAATCCGGTTTGGCTCAACACATGCTGACTCACACAGAGGGAAATGTTCATAAGTGTTCTGTGTGCAGCCAGAGGTTTAGTCGGGTATGGACTTTAAAGCGACATGTGTTATTGAGACACGGCAGGGAAGACTTGAAGGAACACATGATTATACACAATGTAGAAAAGTCTCACCAGTGTTCTGTGTGCAACAAAAGGTTTAAACACATATGGAATTTTGAGCAACACATAGTGATCCACACAGCTGAAGTAACTAGCACTGGACAACGAGCGCACAAATGTAATCATTGCCATGAAACGTTTCTTCTTGAAAAAGACTTGAATGAACACATGGTGACCCACACCAGAGAAAAACCTCACAAGTGTTCTGTGTGCAGCAAGAGGTTTAAACACATATGGAATTTTAAGCAACACATAGTGATCCACACAGAGGGAAAGCCTCACATGGCGACTCAAACTGGACAACATGCTCACAAATGTAATCACTGTCATGAAACATTTCTTCTGGAAAAAGAGCTGAATGAACACATGGTGACCCACATAGGCGAAAAACCTCACAAGTGTTCTCACTGTAGTAAGCAGTTTATACATGGAAGTGACTTAAAGAGACACATGAGGAAGATACATCCTGGCCAAAGTCCTAAAGAATATGGCAAAAGGTGTGATGGAGATTTTGTTGTGAAGGAAAAAGTGAATAGCATCATGGGGACCAACACAGAAGATATGGGAGAGAAACTACACAAGTGCTCTTTGTGTAACCTGAGCTTTCATCAGTTGGGGAATCTAGAGGCACACATGATGAGGATTCACCCTGTCGAAAGTCCTCACAAATGTACTCAGTGTGATGCGGTGTTTACTCTGGTAGAGGATTTGAACAGGCACGTGGTGACCCACACAGAGAACCCCGGCTACAACTGTTCTGACTGTAACGAGTCTTTCAGCATGAAATCAGACTTTGAGAAACACATGAAGACTCATATGGAGGAAAAGTCTTACAAGTGTTCTGTATGCAGCAAGACATTTAGTCACCCGGGGAATTTAAAGCAACACCTGGTGAGCCATAGAGGGAAAAGGCCTCACAAGTGTTCTGTGTGCAGCAAGATGTTCAGCAACTTAGGGAACTTAAGTAAACACATTATGGATAATCACCCTGAAGAGAGACAGACATCTAAAGGTCATCATCGATGTACTTTGTGCAACAAGAAGTTCAGATGGGCGTCAGATGTTATTAGACACATGGGCATCCACACTGGGGAAAAACCTCTGCCATGCTCTGTGTGCAGCATGAGGTTTCGCTGTTCATCGCACCTAGAGAGACACATGAGAACCCACTCTACAACAGACATACAGAAAGCAAAGAAGGAGGCTACGACAACGAAGCCAACAATCGGAGCACAGAGCAGACCGGCTAGTCCAAAGGCGGAATATGCAGGAAAACTGCAAAGGAGTACAGTTTGTAGTAAAACATCTCCACAGGCTGTAGACCTACAAGCTAACATGGAGATACAAACTGATCCGCATATAGTGACAGACTTGAGAGAAAAGCTTCATAAGTGTAATCAGTGTGGTAAACGGTTTAAAGAAGCCAGGTATTTAAGAAGCCATATGATGGTCCACACAGGAGAAAAACCTCATCAGTGTTCTGTGTGCAGCATGAGGTTTCGTCAGCCATGGAATTTAAAGAATCATATGTTGACCCACACAGAGGAAACACCTCAGAAGGAGCCTAGCACCCCAAAAGAAGGCATGCATTCAGATACACTGAATAACCAGCATAAGTGTACAGTTTGTAGTAAAACATTCCCACAGGCTTTAAACCTACAGGCGCACATGCAGATACACACTGCACAATGTAAAGGTCCCTTCCAGTGTTCTGTGTGCAGCAAGAGTCTTCTGACTTTATCACAACTAACTCATCACGTCATCACTCACACAGGAGAGAAGCCTCATCAGTGTTCTGTGTGCAACAAAAGGTTTGGTTGGAAATCCGATCTAACGAGGCACATGGCAACTCACACAGGAGATAGACCTTACCAGTGCAGCAAGAAGTTTAGATGGTCATCACACCTCACTAAGCGTATGACCACCCACACTAAACTAACCACCAAGAACCAAAAACAGAATGAAGACATGAAGCCCCAAACTGAAGCACTCACTCACCAAAATAGCTTACAGGACAAAGCTACCAGGAACATACAGCACAAGTGTACAGTCTGTAGTAAAACATTCCCACAGGCTGCAAACCTACAAGCTCACATGCAGATACACACTGCACCACGTAAAGGTCCTCATTATTGTGCTGTGTGCGGCAAGAAGTGGAATACTTTATCAGACCTAACTAAACACATGATTATTCACACAGATGAAAAACCTTACCAGTGTTCTGTGTGCAGCAAGAGGTCTCGATGGCCATCTGACCTTGCTAGACACATGTTGACTCACAGAGACCAAAAACATCACCAGTCTCCTGTGCGCAACAAGAGGTTTAGACGTTCATCACACCCGGCCAGACATATGATGACCCACCGAAAAACACACATTCAGAAGCAATCACTAGAATTGAAAAATCAAATATTAGGACATCCTGGGGAAAGACCTTACACAAGGGTACAGAGTCATAAGGAAGAAAAGCCTCACCAGTGTTCTGTGTGCAGCCTGAAGTTTTGTCAGCTAGAGACTTTAGAGCAGCACATGAACCAACATGTGGAAGCCCCAGTAGAAGAGGAATTATGCACAGACAAACTGACTCACAAATGTTGGCATTGTGACACAGGGTTCTTAGATGAACCCGACCTGTTCCAACACATAACAGCTTACATATGTTTTATTTGTCACGACATATTCTGTCAGTTGCAATATTTAAATGAACATATTAAAACACATGCAGCAGCAGACTCTACAGAATGTTTGCGATGTGGGAAGAACTTTA
The DNA here is from genome assembly GCA_947462335.1 of Harmothoe impar. Lineage (NCBI taxonomy): Eukaryota > Metazoa > Annelida > Polychaeta > Phyllodocida > Polynoidae > Harmothoe > Harmothoe impar. The sequence goes on from OX381712.1 coordinate 9,020,553, forward strand.
GTCACAAATATGAACTTCTTAAACACCTGAACACTCATATTGACAAGAAGCCAAATCAGGTCAAGAAGACGGCAAAGATTGTCCTGCAGATCAACAAGACACAGACAGGAAAAAACTCTTACAGATGTTCTGCATGTGATAAAGAGTTTGAGGATGTTTTAACTGGTTGTTCACACATGCTCAGTCACACCAGTAAGGAAACATCTCAAATTGAGCAGAGCCCCAACCCTGATAGTAAAAACGCTATGATTGAAGGAACTGTCCATGAGTTGGACAAGGACTCAGATGTCAGAGAAGACATTGTCAGCCAAATCTACCAGAGTTATGCCGACTGTGATACGTGTGTGAGGGGTGCTCTCACAGCTACAGAGTTGGAGAATCACCTGGTGGCACATAGATACATGGTGGATATGACTCTGTGTACACAGACTGTGTGAGGTGTGTGAGGGGCTTTCTTACCCCTACAGACTTAGAACATCACCTGGTGGCACATAGATACATGGCGGATATGGCTCTGTGTACACAGACTGTGTGAGGGGCTTTCTTACACCTACAGACTTAGAACATCACCTGCTGGCATATCGATACATGGTGGATATGGCTCTGTGTACACAGACTGTGTGAGGGGCTTTCTTACACCTACAGACTTAGAACATCACCTGCTGGCACATCGATACATGGTGGATATGGCTCTGTGTACACAGACTGTTTATTTTCAAGGCCACTCAAAGAAAAAAACCTTTTGCATCAGCAAGTGCTGAAGTATATGAGGAGGGAGCTCTTTGTTGTTTTACTCGATGCTAAAATGCATAGGAAAATGTAAGCTTTCCATGACCAAGATTCACATTTTTGTTGTTAAGACTTTGTCAATCTTCAAAATGTTGGGAATCCAAGTAATTCCTAGTCCCCTGCTGACAATGTAAGCTTTAATTTGATACCAAATTTTTTTTTGATAGGCATAATAGGGCTATTCATGTACTGACCTAATTTCCTTTGCTTATAAAAGGGTAAATAGGGATGCATGCAAAAGCTCAAATAGTTGCATTTACCGCTATATACTTTTTAATATAAAATGTACTAGATATAGATATACACCAATATATTTCACCATACTACTTTACAGTAGACCAGTATTACTAATCATATCGCCTTTTATTTATAGCTAACATATGTACCAAATCTAACATGCACAAATATAGTGGTTTACTCATAGTTACAGTAAGCTATGTACATAAGCATTATCTAAAAGTGTGATAGGCTCTATTATAACGTATATTTGTATTTTTTTTGGTTTGAAAATAGTTTCATTGTCTTCCACAATTTTACAGAGTGATTATAGACAATCTTTATTCAATCAATAATTATGTAGCATTACTTTGATTGCTTACCTGTCAGTTATCCTACTGTTACTTGGTTTAAACCATCTCTATCAAACACGAGGTGCCTTTAGTTGTTGACTGTCCCCCCTCCTTTATTCTCTAGGTTACAGGCACTTTGAGCGTTTTCTCAAGTACAGAGTACAAAATGAAAAAAAGAAAATGAAATAAATAAAAAAGTCTTTCACGTTTTACTACCTAAAATCTTTAATAATTATGGTCCAATTTATACACCCTAAAAACTGACAAATAGATGACAAATGACCCAAAGAATGAACAAAATCGTGGCACAAGAGGAGTTAGAATAATAGTAGAAAGTCTAAACTGGACCTGTGCCCTGATTCAGGGTTCCCACGTGTCATGGAAAGTCATGGAATGTCATTGAATTTGAAAGCTGTCATGGAATGTCATGGAATTTTGTTAAAATTTGCTGTGTGTCATGGAATGTCATGTAAAATGAAAATAATAGAATTGATATCACAAAATCTCTGAGAATGTACCATTTGCTTTCTAGATAATAGACATTTTCTCAGGGGCCCCCTAACCCCCCCCCCCGAAAGAGTGTACCAAATAAATGTCATGAAAATTTGAGATTATTGTCATGGAATGTCACGGAATTTCATTCTGATTTATTTTGCGTGGGAACCCTGTCTGTGTATAGCAGGGGTCTCCTTGAGTAAGCTCGGGGCCGTGTAGAGCTCAGATTGGTAACTCATACATACTGAGGGTAATGCTAACTTTTCTTTACTACAGATATTGAACACTGCTTTAATAAAGTCACCGTCTATCACACTTTACTCGAGTCTTGTTAATGGTTCAATTACCAATCGATAGCTCGACGGCTACAGTAATTTAATTCTATTCACTGCAAGCTATATACAAAACCTAACATGGTCTACAATCGTAAGTTTCTTTTTTTGTGACGACCAAATTACTATTTCTATATATATAGATATATTTAGTGAGTACATGTATATTTATGCATCTATACGATCGTAACCATTAGATAATGTTATAGTATCATCTTATATTCATACATTATGGGCACAATGCACATATAGGCCTGCATAAAATAGATTATCAGCATTGCGGAAAAAATCCCCCCCAAAAGGGTGGAGGGCCTTATTAGGTGGAGGGCGCTTATTATGTGGAATACGGTATTGTAAAAAGAATTTTTGTAAAAAAAAGAGTAGAAAAAAATGGTTTGTAGGGTACATGCTGACCAGCAACTCCTCAAAATTAGGCCTTTCACACAGGGGTTATTTCTCAATATGTATACTAGTACCTTCGTTCCAAAAGAGGAATTTTCCAGACTTTTCATTTTTGCCTCTGAGAAAATCTGGAACACAGATCACCCTGTAGGCTAGCTTTTTATTTATTTCGCGACTTGTACGCGAGTAAGACTTATCTTTCTTTTGATGCCAAACATGCCTATATGGGGTGCGGCTTACTCGAGAGCTTTTATAAGTATAGTACAGTACTAAATAAGCAATTTTCAGACCCCCCCTGCGGCTTATACAAGTTGTCAACGTTAGGGGTGCGGCTTATACGCGTGTTACGCTTATACCCGAAGTTTTAAGGTAGTGGAGTTTGTAATAAGATAATATACTACGGCCTGAGGAAGGTGTCGGGATATAGGAACTGTCCGCACTTACAACGCTTTACTCCATTTCTATTAGTTACAATTGATTAAATGAGAGTGACGAGGGTAAGGTGAAATCTTTTTATAATTTTGCCGAGGGCAGCGAGGGTGGTGCAGAATATACATCGCCCAATGCCTGTGGCAGTGGATGCACTCTATTCAACCAGAACTGTAACCTCCCAGCAGAGTAGCATATTAATTAACGTCATAATAGGTTTACAGTCAAGTTGACCAATTATTTTTAACTAACAGGATTTATAATATGTAATCATTGGGTTTTAAATTAGCAAATACTTACTAAAAGATCCCTACTGCATTTTGACATAATGTGGAAATGATAATTACGCACGCGAGTGCTCTGTCCTGTATCATCAAAACCGCTCTCTGTTGATCTCTTTTATATGCACATCTTTAGAATTAAGGCCACTTAAAAAATAAAATGGTTTCTCATCACCGCGCATATCATAAAAATCAGGTTTTGAGGGGAAAAAAATTTGATATATTTTTTTACTAATTTTATTTTAGAAATATTGGCATATTTGGTATCATATTAAAGCTAACACTGCCAGTGATGCAGTAGGATAGAAATAACTTACAATTTCCCCACTTCTACACTCCTTAATTCTTGACTACTAAAATGTAAATTTTGGTCATGAAAAAACATATATCATCCCATACATTTTAGCCTGTGAGTGAAAAAAAAAGCGCCCACCTCGTCATATTTTTCGGTCCTTGGTGATCAGAAACCACCTTTTCTTTTGAGTGGCCTAACCATATTATTTCGCTTGTATTTTGACAGGTGAGGAGACAGAATATCCAAGAACCAAGTCAACAAAAAATGGCATTTCACTAGGTCTTCACAATTCCTGTTAGCTACCACCTTACTGACAGACAGTACCAGTGATAGTTCCTCGGGCAGACAGGCAAGATGAGGCGTCCAGCAAAAGCTACAACTGGTCGGGAGGTGGATACAGCAGGAGTGCCTCACCAGTGTTCTGTGTGCAGCAAGAGGTTTAGTTCGTCAGGTAACTTAAATCAACACATGATGATCCACACTGGAGAAAAACCTCACCAGTGCCCTGTGTGCAATAAGAGGTTTAGTCGATCCACACATTTAAAGCAACACACGCTGACTCACTTTGGAGCAACCATTCTGAAAAAAGACACAAATGAAAGACATCACAAGTGTTCTCAGTGTGGTAAAGCTTATAAACAGGCAGGTTCGTTAAAGACACACATGATGACCCACACAGGAGAGAAACCTCACCAGTGTTCTGTGTGCAACAAGATGTTTAGTCAGTTAACAGGTTTAAGGCTTCACATGATGATTCACACAGGGGAAAAGCCTCATATGTGTTCTAAATGTGGTAAAAGATTCAATCAGACATCCTCTTTGAAGAGACACATGATGCTTCACACAGGAAATAATACTCACCGTTGTTCTGTGTGCAACAAGAAGTTTAAGGATTTTACCGTCTTAAAGAAACACATGAATACACACACTGGAGAAAGACCTCACCAGTGTTCTGTCTGCAGCAACCGGTTTGGGTCGTCACAGATTTTAATGCTTCACATGAGAACCCACACAGGTGAAAAACCTTACAAGTGTTCTAACTGTGGTAATAGGTTTACACAAAAAAGTGCCTTAAACAGACACATGACACTTCATACGAGAGGAAAACCTCACCAGGGGAGCAAAAAACAGTTCATGAAGACCCACACAGGGGAGAAACCTCACAAGTGCTCTGTGTGCAGGAAGACCTTTAATAACCCAAAACTGTTAAAGCTACACATGATGACCCACAGAGGAGGTATTACAACATCCCTAAATTTGAGAATTCATGTTAGGACTCACACAAGAGAAGGGGCCCACTCTGGAGAAAGGACCCACACATGTTCTGAATGTGGTAAACAGTTTACATGTTCAAATGAATTAAAGAAGCACTTGAAAACCCATACAGGAGAAACCCCTTATAAGTGTCCTGACTGTGGAAAATGTTTGGCAACACCTCAAAGTTTGAATGTTCATTCCAGGATTCACACAGGAGAAAGACCTTATAAGTGTACTCACTGTAGGAAAGGTTTTACAACATTCCAAAATATGAAAAGTCATTTGGTGTCTCACAGGGGGGAAAAAGCCTATAAGTGTTCTCAATCCGGTGAGAATTTTGCTCGAGCAAGTACCTTAAAGACAGATATGGTTGCGCGCACAAGAGAAAAACCTCACCAGTGCTCTGTGTGCAGCAGAAGCTTTAATCAAATGGGGAATTTGAGGAGACACATGATGATCCACACGGGAGAAAAGCCTTACCGGTGTTCTGTGTGCAGCAAGGAGTTCAATCAGTTACGGAATTTAAAGACACATATGACAAGGAAGCACCCTAGCAAGAGCCCTAAAGACCATGAGCCATGTGACAAGGGATTTGCTGTGAAATCAGAATCCAAAAATCACAGGATTACTCACACAGGGAATAAACCTTACCAATGTTCCCAATGTCGGAAGAGGTTTACAAAAGCATGTGCCTTAAAAACACATATGGTGATCCACACAGGAGAAAAACCTCATCAGTGTTCTGTGTGCAACAAGAGGTTTAATCAAATGGGGAATTTGAGGAGACACATGATGACCCATTTAGTTGCGAAATCAGAATCAAATAGTCGCATGATGACTGACACAGGGGATAAACTACACCAGTGTTTGCATTGTGGGGAACGGTTTACAAAGGCAGGTGTCTTCAAAACACATATGCTGACCCACACAGGAGAAAAGCCTCACCAGTGCTCTGTGTGCAGCAAGACCTTTAATAGCCCAAAACTGTTAAAGCAACACATGATGACCCACAGAGGAGGTAGGCCTCACAAGTGTTCTCAATGTGATAAAAGGTTTACAACATCCCTAAATTTGAGAATTCATGTTAGGACTCACACAAGAGAAAAGGCCCACTCAGGGAAGAGGACCCACACATGTTCTGAATGTGGTAAACAGTTTACATGTTCAAATGAATTAAAGAAGCACTTGAAAACCCATACAGGAGAAACGCCTTATAAGTGTCCGGACTGTGGAAAATGTTTGACAACACCTCAAAGTTTGAACGTTCATTCCAGGATTCACACAGGAGAAAAACCTTATAAGTGTACTCACTGTGGGAAAGGTTTTACAACATTCCAAAATATGAAAAGGCATTTGGTGTCTCACAGGGGGGAAAAAGCCTATAAGTGTTCTCAATCCGGTGAGAATTTTGCTCGAGCAAGTACCTTAAAGACAGATATGGTTGCGCGCACAAGAGAAAAACCTCACCAGTGCTCTGTGTGCAGCAGAAGCTTTAATCAAATGGGGAATTTGAGGAGACACATGATGATCCACACGGGAGAAAAGCCTTACCGGTGTTCTGTGTGCAGCAAGGAGTTCAATCAGTTACGGAATTTAAAGACACATATGACAAGGAAGCACCCTAGCAAGAGCCCTAAAGACCATGAGCCATGTGACAAGGGATTTGCTGTGAAATCAGAATCCAAAAATCACAGGATTACTCACACAGGGAATAAACCTCACCAATGTTCCCAATGCCAGAAGAGGTTTACAACAGCATGTGCCTTAAAAACACATATGGTGATCCACACAGGAGAAAAACCTCATCAGTGTTCTGTGTGCAGCAAGAGGTTTAATCAAATGGGGAATTTGAGGAGACACATGATGTCCCATTTAGTTGCGAAATCAGAATCCAATAGTCGCATGATGACTGACACAGGGGATAAACTACACCAGTGTTTGCATTGTGGGGAACGGTTTACAAAGGCAGGTGTCTTAAAAACACATATGCTGACCCACACAGGAGAAAAACCTCACCAGAATTCTGTGTGCAGCAAAAGATTTAATCAGTTACAGGATTTAAAGACGCATTCGACAAGAAAGCACCCAGGAAAGAGTCTTAAAGAATATAAGCACTGCAACAAGGACATTTTTGTAAACTCAGAAACCAATAGTCGCATGACGACTCACACAGGGTATACACCTCACCAGTGTTCCCAGTGTGGGAAAGGGTTTACAACAGCATGTGCCTTAAAAATGCATATGGTGATCCACACAGGAGAAAAACCTCACCAGTGTTCTGTGTGCAGCAAAAGCTTTAATCAAATGGGGAATTTAAGGAGACACATGATGACCCACACAGGAGAAAAGCCTTATCAGTGTTCTGTGTGCAGCATGAGATTTACACAGTTCCGGAATTTAAAAACACATATTAGGAGTCACCCTGGCAAAAGTGATAAAGAATATGGCAAGCATTGTGACAAAACATCTGTGGCGAAATCGGATTCATTCAGTATAAAGGCATGCTTGAACAAACACATACTGACCCACAAAGGAGCAAAACAACACCAGTGTTCATTGTGCAACAAGAGGTTTGATCACTTCTTGAATTTAAAGGCACACATGGTAAAGACTCATCCTAGAGACAAACAATTAGCTAAAGCTCATCAGTGTTCTGTGTGTAGTAAGACATTTCGATGGCCATCTGACCTTGCTAGACACATGGCGGCTCACAGAAACAAAAAGCCTCACCAGTGTTCTATGTGCAGCAAGAGATTTAGACGTTCGTCACAACTGGCCAGGCATATCATGACCCACCCAACAGCACACATTCAGAAGCAATCACTAGAATTAAATAATCAAATATTAGGATATCCTGGGGAAAGACCTTACACAAGGTTTGGTCGGTTACAGCATCACAAGGGAGAAAAGCCTCACCAGTGTTCTGTGTGCAGCCTAAGGTTTGGTCAGTTAGAGACTTTAGAGCAGCACATGAACCAACACCTGGAAGCCCCTGCAGAAGAGGAATCATACACAGACCAACTGACTCACAAATGTTGGCATTGTGGAACAGGGTTCTCAGATGAACCTGACCTGTTCAAACACATTACAGCTCACATATGTTTTATTTGTCATGACATATTCTGTCAGTTGGAATATCTAAATGAACACATAAAAACACATGCAGCAGCTGATTCTACGGAGTGTTTGCGATGTGGGAAGAATTTTACAAATAAATACAAACTTCTTGAACATGTGAACACACATATTGACAGAAATTCAAACCAGGTCAATAAGACAACAAAGTATGTCCTCGAGATCAAGAAGACACAGACAGGAAAAAATTCCTACAAATGTTCTGGATGTGATGAAGAGTTTGAGGATATTTTAATTGCATGTTCACATATCCTCAGTCACAGCAGTAAGGAAACATGTCAAAATGAAGAGTACCTCAACTTTGATGATAGCAACCTGATGATTGAAAGCACAGTCTCTGAATTCAACAAGGATGTCAGAGAAGACATTGTCAGCCAAATCTATCACAATTACTCGGACTGTGTGATGTGTGCGAGGGGCTTTCTTACACCTACAGACTTAGAACATCACCTGGTGGCACATAGATACATGGTGGATATGGCTCTGTGTACACAGACTGTGTGAGGGGCTATCTTACACCTACAGACTTAGAACATCACCTGGTAGCACATAGATACATGGTGGATATGGCTCTGTGTACACAGACTGTGTGAGGGGCTTTCTTACACCTACAGACTTAGAACATCACCTGGTGGCACATAGATACATGGTGGATATGGCTCTGTGTACACAGACTGTGTGAGGGGCTATCTTACACCTACAGACTTAGAACATCACCTGGTGGCACATAGATACATGGTGGATATGGCTCTGTGTACACAGACTGTGTGAGGGGCTTTCTTACACCTACAGACCTAGAACATCACCTGGTGGCACATAGATACATGGTGGATATGGCTCTGTGTACACAGACTGTGTGAGGGGCTTTCTTAGACCTACAGACTTAGAACATCACCTGGTGGCACATAGATACATGGTGGATATGGCTCTGTGTACACAGACTGTGTGAGGGGCTTTCTTAGACCTACAGACTTAGACCATCACCTCGCGGCACATTGATACAATCAAAAGTATTCAGTGAGCAATCACATTATATACATGAATAGATGACACCGTTTACTATAATGTAGCAGATATATATTTTACATGGTATTTTTGTTTACCATATACTATTTTACAGTAATCAACTATATTTCTAATATAGACTTTTTATTTACTGCAACCCATGTAGGAAATCTAAGATGTTCTACAATTATAGTACCCTAGATTCTCATCTACACAAATCAGATTCAGCTTTCATTTGATGGCAAACATGCCTAAATAGGGTGTGGCTTATACAAGATTTTATAGTTATACTACAGTACTAAATTAACAATTTACAGGCTACCTGTTATGCTTATAGGATGTTAAGGGGCGCAGCTATATGGCAGTTATGCTTATACACAAGTATTTACGGTAGTTTACTTATATCTACAACAGCCCATGTGCAAAATCTAACATGCTGTACAATTATAAAATGTCTAATTATATTTACAGCAAGCTAAAAAGGCTAAAATCATCTATAACCATTATAGTTTGTAAGCTACGTATAAAAAGCTAATATAGTCTTTAACATTTATAAGCACTATTGTGTGTCATTATTACACTTACAGTAGGCCTACAGGCAGAAAATGTGAAATAGAGGACCGGGACCAAATAAACAGTTGTGATTTCCACGACAAAAAGCAACAACAAAAAAGAAATTATCCATCTACATAGTAGTGAAATGGGTGCTATATTGGATTGTATTTACATTTGTACTACCTGTTGGTTACCTCATCGTTACTGTTAACTTAATATTTTTGCGCTGTACATATTTTCGAGAATATCACGGAAATGGAAAATCCGCAAATATATGTAGAGTGAATATTTATACAGTATTGAATCAAAGTGCCAAATTTCTCCCGGGTGAGAGGACAAACGTTTGCGTTATCTTAAATCTTTATATCTCAATTCAGTGTCTTATTTTGGGGCAGTGTTTTTTTTTGTATTGAGACACTGTCAGTATCGGCTTACAAGAAAAGCCTTACAAAAATACTTTTAAGATAGTCTAAGATAAGTCTTAAGATGTGATTAAGATAGTTCAAGATAGGATTGAAGTAGAAGAAAAGGAATTATTAAGATAGTTTAAGATAAGATCGAAATAGAAGAAAAAGAAGGGAAAAAAAGGGGGGTTGGGGGGCAGAGCCCCCCCATTAAAGCCAAGACAAAGAAGAGCATCCTAAGAGTCTGGTTAAGATAACGCTTTAAATGTTTGTCCTCTCACCTGGGAGAGCTATCCTGTGCGTGCCCTGTTTATAAAAGAAGACAGCAGAATAGCAGGCAGTCTTACCTAGACCTGTGTTCTGCACAGTAAGGTAGAGGCTGCTTAAAGCTCCGGCACATTGGATGATTGGTAACACTGCTTTAATAAAGTCGCCGTCTATTACATTTTACTTCAACTCTGAGTTATTTACTTCTATTTACAGCAAGCTACATACAAAAGCTGACATGATCTACAATTATAAAAGTTTACTTTTTAGGAGATCACATATTGAGAGGGTGTAGCTATTACATTATCAAATATTCATACTTATTATACTATAAGCGTAATTGTACAAAAGGCTTAGACAAATGTAATGTCATTGTATTTAAGTATCATGTAAAATCCCTCAAATTTAAGATGCAAAATGAGTTATTTCGTGAAAGTATCAAAATTCAAATGTTTCAAAAATGTTCCATTGGGAGACTAGAAATTTCGTTTAGGCCTAAAACGAATTTCATTACTGACCCAAAGCACTTTGCTATGCATTTATAGCAAACATTTTTCTTACACCAGTCTGGCTAGATCTTTCGATTTGAAAATGGTTAGATCAGTCAAAAACATTTGCAATGTAGGTAAGGCCAAAAAGAAGAAAGGTTTGTTTCAGGTAACATGGGCAGAAATTGTAGGGTCGGTAGGTCGGATTTTTATTTCAACTCTTTTTTTTTTAACATGAAAGTATTAGCCGGCCTCTGCTGAAGACCCTAAAATTGACCGAAAAGGGGGAAAATTACGGAAATTTCTTCAAAATTCGTAGGGTCGGCCCTGTTTTGATAGGGTCGGTCGGGTGACCTGAAACAAACCTTTTTTATTTTTTGGCCTAATCAAATCGAAGAAGACAGCTGGGTATGGTGATTTGTCTTTATTGTCAAACATGGACATGGCTTATAAAAGATACAGAATGATACAGCATACTTGACATGGCCACCATCCTGATGGCATCTTACCTAACAACTTACAGAGCAAGTAGCAACCATGGAATCTAATAGAAAATACTATTTACATCATTTTTAACACGTCGAATGTCCTTGTTCATTTAGTATACAAATGTAGGACGACCCCACCTATAAGCCGAACCCCCAACTTGAGAAAAATAATTCGTCAAAATAGCTTAAAAAATCGTTTTCTCTTTATTCTAATACATCAAAAGCCACCTATAAGCCGAACCCCCAACTACAGGAAAAAACTTGGCTTATAGAAAATAAAAACGCCAAATAAAATTCGTCTTTTAGGTGGGGTTTTACGGTATATATCTGTTTAGAGCATATCAGCCTGGACAAACCGCTGCCAACAAACCCATCGAAGTACACAAGATACTTGTCACATGATAACTCACTTAATGCTAAGGCCCAAGAAAAGGTTTGTTTCAGATCACCCGACCGAGCCTATCTAAACAGGGTCTTTTTATCTAATTCTGAAGAAATTTTTATATTTTTACACTTTTTTGGGGTCAATTTTAGATTTACATAAGTTTTGGATAATTTTTCCCATTTTTATACTTTTTTGGGTCGATTCTAAGGTATGTTAAAAAAAAATCCGACCTACCGACCCTAGAGTTTCTTCCCATGTTACCTGAAACAAACCTTTTTTTAAATTTGGCCTAAGGAACAACAACTATAACGCTTCTTTTCGTTTGTCTAAAACTTAAAGTGAATTCTATAACACACAACACTTGAAATACAGACCAAGTGTATTGCTGATATCACGTGATATAATGGTATGATGATATAATGGTCTTCTCTCACCGCGATGCAAAAGAAAACAACACACCCAAAAAAACTAAAGGTTGGCACCCAAAATTACCTCTGCTGAGTGTCATATCTTAATTATTATTGATAGTATTTTCATATAAACTCATGATACATCTTGCAATATATTGATTGGCGACGATGGACTGATTCTACGCGTATACCTTGTGGTCAATAACACCTTCGTCTCACATGATATTACAATGTTATGTATAAGGATGATAAGTGAAAGAAGGACATGCCTGATGAGGAATACTTTGTATAGCATGTATTGGTGTCAATTTCATAAACATTTTCAAACCAAATATATTCTATTCACTTCTTTGGTCAAACAAGTCATTCTACACGAGCTATCACAATCAACATATTTACAAATACAAGAACATTTAAGCCGAATGTAGGAACATTTGAGTATGATTTAACTTAGCCTCTGGGGCTGGTACACAATAGGCTGGTACACAAAAACTAACCCCATCATTAATCTGAATACTGGAATACAAAAACACGAGGCACAAAACCTATATTTTCAATCTGGCACAACATGAAGAGATAGAGAATGGCACATTTTAACCATGTATCATATAGTGATTATCATGTCATTAAAGCTAGAGATGAACATTTACAACTTACATAAGCAAATAACCATGAGACACTCTCACAGTTCAAGTACTAAGAAACTCATTTCATCATTCTGTAAACTAACACCTGTGAGTACACATGGCAAAGTTTTTTTTCAGTCCTTTTCACAATTTAAGGTGTATTCCACTGATATAAATCTATCATGAATCCGTCGGTCGGACATTATTCCGGCTGTCGGACGAGATTTGTCGATGAGTTCACATTGTGAACTTTCATCTGACCGACAGCTTCTTGACGGATTCACGTGCGAGGAATCCACCCTTTAGTGACACGGCTGCTCAGGCATCCTCGTCCAGTTCATCAGCAGTTACTATCGGTATCATCAGGTCCTCATCCTCCAAGCCCTCAGTGACAGATGCTTCTTCAGCCCTGTGACTCAGGATGTGTGAACATGCTGTTAGAAGAACATCAAACTCTTCCTCACATCTTGAACATTTGTACAGCATTTCTCCCGTCTGATTTATTTTGATCTTGAGGGCAAATTTCGCGACCTTTTTGCTCTGGTCTGGGTCGTCGTCAGTGTGGGTCTTCATGTGTTTGATAAGGCTGAGCTTGTTGGTGAAGCTCTCCCCACACGTCACACACTCCACACAGTCAGGGCCCGCGTGACTCACCATGTGCTCAATGAGACTTTTCATCTGACAGAAATTCTCGTGACAAAAGTAACATATGTGAGCTGTCATGTGTTTGAACAGGTTGGGTTGATCTGGGAAAGCCGTTCCACAATGCCAACATTTGTGAGTCAGTTTGTCTGTGCATGATTCCTCTTCTGTAGGGGCTTCCACGTGTTGGCGTAGGCTACTATCCTTCCGGGTATATGCTCTATTGTTTGTCCTTATGCGTCGGGTCAGGCTCTCTTCCTGGGGACTTGTTTCAGTGTCTGTCGTTGAGTGCTTGTCTAGGCTGTCTACCTCACTACTTTGAGGCTCTCCTTGGTTTAGGCTGTCCTCGGGAACATTAAGGCTGTCCTGAGGGACGTTTAGGCCGTCCTGAGGGACGTTTAGGCTGTCCTGAGGGATGTGTAGGCTGTCTTCGAGGGCGTTTAGGTCGTCCTGAGGCACATTTAGGCTGTCCTGAGGGACGTTTAGGCTGTCCTGGGGGACGTTTAGGCTGTCCTGAGGGATGTGTAGGCTGTCTTCGAGGGCGTTTAGGTCGTCCTGAGGCACATTTAGGCTGTCCTGAGGGACGTTTAGGCTGTCCTGGGGGACGTTTAAGCTGTCCACGGGGACGTTTAGGCTGTCTTCGAGGACGTTTAGGCTGTGCACAGGGACGTTTAGGCTGTCCTGAGGGACGTTTAGGCTGTCCTGGGGGACGTTTAAGCTGTCCTGAGGGACGTTTAGGCAGTCCTGAGGGACGTTTAGGCTGTCCTGGGGGACGTTTGGGCTGTCCTCGGGGACGTTTAGGCTGTCCTGGGGGACGTTTAGGCTGTCCTCGGGGACGTTTAGGCTGTCCTCGGGGACATTTAAGCTGTCCTGGGAGATGTTTAGGCTGTCCTGAGGCACACTTAGGCTGTCCTCGGGGATGTTTAGGCTATCAATATTCAACGTACGTTTAGCCAATCCCAATTCCCGCATGAACATTTCCTCATATTGAGTGGGTTCCTGGATGTGTGCTGTGTGGCGGGTACTCATGTGTCGTGACAGGTGTGACGGCTGACTGAACGTCTTGCTGCACACGGAGCACGTGAACCGTGCCGGTATGTGAGACTGTATGTGAACCTGTAAGGCTGCAGGCTGAGTGAACACCAAGTCACAATACATACATGTGTGTGCTGTGGTCATTGTATGTGTGTTCATGTGTTCATTTAAGGCTCTTGGCTCCTGAAATTGTTCACTGCACACAGAATGTTCCTCTGGGCTCTCTTCCTTCTGGGTGTTCAAATCATGGCGCACATCTTGTGTATGCATGTTCAGGTGTTCAATGAACGTTGTTAACTCGATAAACCTTTTGTTGCACACAGAACATTCATGGTAGTTTTCTTCTGTGTGACGTTTTGAATGACTGCGTACCTTCCCTTTATGTCCAGAAGTAGACCTCTTGCTACAGGCAGAACATTGCTGAGGCTTGTGGCTGTCAGTGTCTCTGTGGGCGGTTGATGGACCAGGAAACAGTTTGTTGCACTTAGGACATCTGTGTTGATATGTACCAACTTGTGAGCCAGGTTTTCCTCCAGTGTGTGTCATCATGTGTTTAGCCAAACCTGACTTTCTGCTGAATGATTGACAACACTGGCTACACTTGTGAGGATTTCCTGTCGTGTGGGTCAGCAGCATATGCCGCTTTAACGTCTGTAAATGACCAAACGTCTTGCAGCATACAGAACAGATGTGAAATTCTCCTCTGTGCGTCACCATGTGTTTAGCCAAACCTGATTTCGTTTTGAATGTCTTATCACACTTTGGGCACTTTTGAGGTCTTTCTTCTGTGTGCATCATCGACATATGTCGTTTTAAAGTCCCTGACTGTTTATATGCCTTGCTGCATACAGAACACTTATGAGGTTTCTCCCCTGTGTGGTTCTTGGTAGGGTATATGAGAGCTGATGGGTTAGGACACTGTTTACCACATGGAGGAGGTTGGTGCTGAGTTTCACCAATGTGTAAGTCAGGTTTTTCTCCTGTGTGCGTCACCCTGTGTTTCCCCCTGAGTGACTTATTGTGTGTACCTTTGTGAGGTCTTTCTCCGGGGTGCACTAACAACATATGTCGTTTTAAAGTCCACGACCGACTAAATGTCCTGCTACACACAGAACACTTGTTGATCTTCTCTAGTGTGTGAGCCACCATGTGTCGAGCCAAACTAGATTTATATGTGAATGCCTTATCACAAAGACTACACTTGTGATGTCTTTCTCCAGGGTGGTTCCTTAAAGTCCATGACTGGCTAAACGTCTTGCTGCGTACAGAACACTTTTCCTTGTGTTTGGTCAAACTTGACTTCCGGATGAAATTCTTATTGCACAAATGACACTTGTGAGTTCTTAACACTGTGTGGATCCCCAGCACGTGCTGCTTCAAATTCCCTGACGAATCAAATTGCTCTGTGCACTTAGAACACTTGTAATGCTTCTCTTCTGTGTGAGTCGACATGCATTTAGCCAAACCAGATTTCTGGACAAATTCCTTATTACACTGTTGAGATTTTTGGGGTCTTTCTCCTCCATGGAGCCTCAGCATGTGTCGCTTTAAGCTATCTAACCGAACAAACCCCCTGCTGCACACGGAGCACACATGTGTCTTATCTTCTGTGTGCGTCAACATGTGTTCAGCCAAAGCTGATTTCTGACTGAATCTTTTAACACACTGATGACACTTGTGAGGTTTTTCTCCTGTGTGGATCTTCAGCATGTGTCTCTGTAAGGCTGCTGGCCGACCAAACGTCCCATCACAGACAGAACACGGGTAGTTTTTCTCTCCTGTGTGGGTCAGCATATGTTGCTTTAAAGTCCCTAATGTAGCAAACCCCCGGTTGCACATAGAACACTTGTGAGGTTTCTCCCCTGTGTGAACCACCATGTGCTTATCTAAGGTTGATTTTATAATGAATGCCTTATCACAGAGACTACACTGGTAAGGTTTCTCTCCTGTGTGGGTCAGCATGTGTTTATCTATGTGGATAACCCTCCTGTTGCATATTACACATGTGTGTTGCTTTTGACCTTTGTGAGTCGCCATGTGTTTAACCAGGGTGGTTTTCACCCCTCTTTTAGTTTTTCTGCTCTTTTTCTGATTCATTTTGTTGCATAGATGTGAAGATCTGTGGATCCCGGCACTTGATAGTAAAGTTGTTGCTTTATAACATCTGTTCAGGCCTAGCAGAGTAAGTGGTCGCATACGGGAACTTCTTTTTACGTCTCAGCTTGTTTCTCTTCTACAGTCCTCACCTTTCAAAACAAAAACACAGAGGCTTATAACTTTTTGGAGTGTGTGTGTGTCGGGGGGGGGGCTGGCTTTAACATAAGGCAGATTCCTTTATCCAGTAATTATAGTATGCGTTTGAATGACTCAAAATGCGGCGTTTCTCTCAAATTGGGTGGCTTGACTTATTAATACATCATTGCTGAACATATATCTATCCTCTTAGACGAAGGAGAATCATTAGGTTTGATAATGACAAAAATGTGGCGTCAAGTTTGAGAAATATTTTAATGAACAGAAATAATAACACAAGAAGATGGCAATTTAAAACAAAAGGGAGGTTCTTACTATTGTTTCATACAGAATACACTTCACTACAAAATCTATGTCTACAAACTACAATAATGCACAGACAAATATGTTCTGCAACTAAATGCATGCAACAATACAAATAGCACAAAATCACAATGTCAGTCTTTCCACAAATGGTGACATCATGTATTTGTACTCCAGTAAGCCTATCATAACCTACAGGTGTACAGATGAATATCACCTATAAACCAATACTCTAACTGGTGTAAAGCTCTCTGTCCTCATTGCAGGGTGGAAGAGAGGAAACAATATTATCCTGATGTCACCAAGTCAATATGCTTATGTTTGTTTACCTTGAGCACGTCTTGGCACCCGCTCCTCATGGCTTGTACATAGTAATTGCGGTCAATAGTCTATAATACATGGGCAATAGTCTATAATTGTCATGGGGGCTTATGAGACCTCCCCAACAGAAACCCGATACTCTTCCTCTTCCACAAAGATACAGAGAAGCAAAACCCAGGCTAATGATAATAGCCTTCGTGCAAAGTCACCCTAACTTAGTTTCATTTCCCATTAAACAATGATAAACAATTCAGCAGCCAATACATGTAAAACAATCTTGATATATAAATGGAACTTATGAAAACCATACCCTCTTTGCAAAACAACAAGATATGTAAATAAACTGGCAAAGCTCAGGGTATTTCAAATACCAGTCCTTACATAATGCTATACTAGTCTCGGCATAAAGCCATATCCACCATGTATCGATGTGCCACAAGGTGATTCTCCACATCTGTATGTGTAAGGAATCCCCTCTCACATGTTCCACAGTCAGAGTAACTTTGATAGATTTGTTTGAAAATGTCATCTCTGATATCAATGTCCTTGTCCAGCTCATACACAGTTTTTCCGAACATAAGGTCTTCTTCATTAGCAAAGTTGGTTCTCTGCTCAGTTTGAGATGTGTCTTTAATGCCATGACTCAGTATGTGTGAACATGCAGTTAGAGGATCGTCAAACTCTTCTTCACATTCGGAACATTCGTATGAATTTTCACCTGTCTCTGTCTTCTTAATCTTGAGGACATATTTGGGGATCCCTCCAACCTGTGGTATCTCCTTGTCAATATGGGTGTTCAGGTGTTTATAAAGTACATATTTGTTGGTAAATATCTCCCCACATCTTAAACACTCAGTAGAATCAGCTTCTGCATGTGTTTTTATATGGTCAGCAAGATATTCTAATTGACAGAATATGTCATGACAAATAAAACATATGTGAGCTGTTATGTGTTGGAACAAGTCAGGTTCATCTAGGAATCCTGTGTCACAATGCCAACATTTGTGAGTCAGTTTGTCTGCAGACGATTCCTCTTCTACTGGCACCTCTAATTTGAAGCTCTCTTCATGCTCCACAATGTGCTGCTCTAAAGCCTCTAAGTGACCAAACCTCAGGCTGCACCAAGAACACTTGTAAGGCTTTCCTTTATTGTTACGCATTGTGCGCTGTTCTACTCTCTGCTCATCGTTTAGTGTATCATCTCCTTCTACTTCATGTCCTTCTTCTGCCACTAATGCTGCTTTGCGCCGTACCCTCCTAGGGCGTACATAGTGTGTGTAAGGTTTTTCACCTGTGTGGGTGACCATGTGGTGTTCTAACGTCTCCCCATGTTTAAACCGCCTTGGGCACACAGGACACTGGTGAGTTGTCTTCTGTCTCTCTCCGGTGTAGGTTGACTTCTGAACCATTGGGGTCCTCGACCCAGCAAACATCTCGCTGATACTTTCCTCAGGATGTTTCTTTCTCATGTGGAAATTCAGCTCCTTTTTCAGAATGAAAGCCCTATCACAAAGAGTACATGGATGTGGTCTTTCTCCTGTGTGGAACATAATGTGGCGCTTGTAATCCTCTGAGCGACAAAATGCCTTGGGGCATAGAGAACATTTGAAACGCTTTTCTCCTGTGTGACTCTCAATGTGTCTAAGTAAACTTCCTCTATGGGCAAATGTCATACTACATTGTTTACACCTGTGAGGTTTATCACTTGTGTGGGTCAGCATGTGTTTCTCTAAAGGTGCTAACCAACGGAAATGCTTGTTGCACACAAAACACTTGTGAGGCTTTTCTCCTTTGTGGGTCATCACATGACTGTCTAAGACTGATTTCAGAGTACACTTGTGAAGTTTTACTTCAGGCTCAGTTACTGTCTGTGCATTCAAGTCTACTTCCACAATGTGGTTTGACACATGTTCCTGTCTCTCTGCCTTGGGAAACACCTCACTGCACGTATAAGGCTCATCCACTGTATGAGCCTCCATATGCTGTTTCAATGTGTCCAACAAAGTAAACATCTCGTTGCACACAGAACACTGGTGAGGTTTTTCTCCTATGTGAGTCTCCATGTGTCTGTCTAGCACAGATCTCAGAGTAAATATCTCTTCACACTGAGTACACTTGTGAGGTCTCACCTCAGGCTGAGTTACTGACTGTGAGTTCAAGTCTGCCTCCACAATGTGGTTTGACACATGTTCCTTTAGTTGCTCTGCCTCGGGAAACACTTCACCGGAAACATCAGACTCGTAAGGCTTCTCCACCATATGAACCTCCATGTGTTGTTTCAATGTTTCTAGCAAGGTAAACTCCTCGTTGCACACAGAACACTGGTGAGGTTTATCATCAGTGTGAGTCACTACATGGTTGGTCAGATCTCCCATGGGACTCCCTGTAACAGTCCCGACTCTAACTAAATCTGACTTCCCACAGAAAGTGTTCTCAGACTGACTAAACATGTTAGGTTTTTCTCCAGTGTGGGTCAAGATGTGCCTTCTTAAATTCCCTTTCTGGATAAATGCTTTATCACACTGAGTGCATTTGTGAGGTCTTTCTCCTGTGTGAAGCATCATATGTAACTTCAGGGTTGATTTTGCGTTAAATGCCTTAACACACTGAGAACATTTAAAGCCTTTCTCTCCTGCATGAGTCACCATGTGGCTTCTCAGTTCCTCTTTCAGATTGAATGCTTGATCACACTTACTACATTTATAAGGTATTTCTCCAGGGTGTTTTAGGATCATATGTTGACTTAAATTCCCTGAGTAACTAAACCCCTTATTGCAGACAGAGCACTTGTGAGGTTTCTCTGCTGTGTGGGTCCTCATGTGTATCCTTAACACTGATTTCATGTTGAATGCCTCGCCACATACAGAACACTGATAACATGTTTCTACTGTGTGATCCACTACATCCATAGGCAAACCTGACTCCCTGGCGATAGTCTTTTCAGACTGACGGCACTTGTCAGGTTTTCCCCCAGAATGGTTCATCACCATATGTCGCTTTAAATGCCCTGGTTTACTAAACCTCTTCGTACAGTCGAAACACTTGTGAGGTTTATCCCCAGTGTGAATCGCCATATGATTATTCAGGTCTGATTCTAGGATAAACTCTTTATCACACTGAGCACACTTACGAGGTATCATTCCCGTGTGAGACCTTAAGTGATTTCTTAAGGTATTTTTCTCAACGAATGCCTTAGAACACTGAAAACACTTGTGAGGTTTTTCTCCTGTGTGAGTCGTCATATGATTTATCAATGATTGTTTAGCAATAAATGTTTTAGGGCACAGAGTACATTTGTGAGGTCTTTCCCCTGTGTGGATCATCATGTGTTTCTTTAATGCCCCATGTCCACTAAAGCTCTTGTTGCACACAGAACACTTGTGAGGTTTTTCTTCTGTGTGGGTCACTCCTACTGTATCCACCTCTCTGCCGATTGTAGGTTCTACTGGAAACTCCATGTTTCCTGTCTCAGACAGAATTAGCGCTGGAAGTGTTTCTATGTAAGGAAGTTGTTGGTTTGTATCATCCATTTTGGCCTAGTAGAGTATGTACTTGTATACAGCACGTCTGATTATGTCTTAACTTGTCCTGTGTCTCTTCTATATTCCGGTACTCGCCTTTCAAAATAGAAACAAAAGACAATGTTTAAATTACTTTATTGATTTCAAAGATTTTAACACTGGTCAAAGTAAACAGGTTTCTTCAACTTAAGTCTGTGTTTTATATTTTCTTCTTAGATAAGGAATTGATTCTAAATAGACTAAAACCATGCCTTTACTTTATAAACCAAACGCTTACATTGACAAATATTAACATTTTTGTACAAGTAGATTCAAGGACAAAAAGTTTTTTTGAGTGGAAAAATCGACCTTTCTGATAAGCACCTCCCCCACTCCCTTCATGTAACACAAAGGTGTGAAAAATCACATAGAAATAATCTGATTTGAAGATTTCCTTTGCTACCAGTCCTCAGTAGTTCATTCTTCTCACAGCTTCCTATACTCCGTGGGAACAGCATTGAGATATCTCTAGTTCGCCTTCTCTTGTCTCACGTCTTTGGATGATCTACTTGTTTTGTCTTTGGATGATCTACTTGTTTTGTGTTTGGGTGATCTAGTTGTCCCATCTCCGGTTGATTGACTTGTTTCAGATATTTAGGTGATCGACTTGTTTCAGTTCTTTGGGGGGGGGGGGGGGGGCGTAAAAAATTATGACCCCTCTTGAGGGGGGGGGGGCGTAACAAGTTTAGCCCCTTTTTAAACAAAAAAGCCAGCGCGTTACTATAGTTGAAAGGTGGGTGGGCAAATAATTTTCGCCGCCTTCGGTGAGGGGGGGCGCGAAACATTCCACGCGCTCTCGAGAGGGGGGGGGGGGTAAATTTTTTTTTCCCCTACGCACAAAATTTCACCACCCCCCCCTGTAATTAATAAATGAACACTCTCTAAGAATTTAATAATCAAGGTTTTGGGCCTGGCTGTATAAAATCTGGCCAAAATTGGGTCCTCTAATTATATCGAATACAGTACCTACCGTAGGCTATTGCAGCTAAACCACTACTCTATTTTTAGCAGTTAGACATTGAGAGTCTGTCAAGACTTGCCTGTGACACTTGTAAAGATACCTTGTAAAGTCTAGCGTATCGAATTCTTGAATAAGCTGAACCCCCTAGCTTGAATAAATCCTATACCGTATTCAACATAATAAGCGCTCCCTCCCTTTTGGGTCATTTATAGACTAGAACAAATGGTCGAATTTCCCGATTTTGGAGACAATTAAACACTTAAGTACTTAAAACGCCATGAAAATAATTGCATAAGCCTCCAGGGCACTTATCACAGCGCCCAGGGCACTTATCAAATCGAATACGGTATGCCTCCCTCGTCTGAATATTTTAATATCAGGCCACAGTCTGTCTACGGTCAAGGTCCAACTAACGATATGTTGTGAACATGAACATTTACTTCTAGCTTTTCAGATGAAGATGTAAATTTAAAATCTGATATAATATAGTGTTGTGGTAAAAATGAAAACAAAACACTATATTTTGGTTTTTGTTTATAACAACTTTGTTTAAAGGAGTTTTTCTTAAATTTTAATAAACACAAAAATAAATTGACAGATATTATGCATTGCTGAAATTGTCAACTGAAAATAGTCATGCATGACCACACGTCGTAATAATGTGCTAATAAGGGTGCAAGTTTTCTTGATTTCTCCCCTCCCCCCCCCCCCCACCTTCAAGAGGTCCAAAGTTTCCAAAATGTCCTGCAAGGCGAAACAGTTTTCACAAAGACTCATTGCAGGTTGGTATCCTAATGCTTTAGTTCCATGCACCTGCGGACATTTCACCTGTTTGTTACAGTGTATTACAAAAATGGTTACATTATATATATGTAAGAGCATGCATGCATAAAATACAGGGATATTATATGGACATGAGAAGAAAAATGTATGTAGATATATAGATCTATAATATAATAGGGGCAGGAATGATTATAGGGTATAGGCATAATTGTATACATATATATATATATATTAAGTAATGGGAAAGGGACAATATGATGAAGTATGTAAGCTGTATTGAAAAGGTGGATAGGGATAATATAGGCAGATATATAGATATTTCACAGTCATAAAATGGAATTCACATGTAGAAAAACGTGCGTAGATGCCTCGTGATTGTTGAGTAATAGCTCCTGGGAAGACAGATCAATAATGGCTGGTGTTGTACTGAAAGGCTGTGACGTGTTCTGGGCACACATGGGGTGTCTGTGTTGCACAAACACCCCACCACACCCTACAACACGTGAGTGTTGCGTGTCCAGGGCCCATTGTGACATGGGTCCCAGCAGTTACCCCACAATGAAAAATCAGAGGGGTTGAATAGCCCCTTTGAGAAGCACATCCTTTCAGGCCACAAGCTGTGGGGGGGTTGGTCACTCCCAGGGTCGCTGGCCAGGGGGGATAAAAGGGTCTGGCTGCTGAACCTCAGCATCCAGTCCTGGCCCTTGGTCCAGTCTGGTCAGCAACTCGGGGACCAGTCAGCAAGGAGGCTGTCTACAGCAAGGAGGCTGTCTGACCAACTCATCCACACACCACTGGGACTACAGGTCAGTTTTCCTTGGGGTTATTGTGTTGGCTGGGCGTTTCACCCCCATCCTGAGTATCTGCTAGGGCTGTAGGTTAGAGTAGTCAGGGCTACACTGTGTTTTAGTTAAGGATAGGCATGTTTAGATAGTATGTTTCCAGGATCTGGGTGTCTTACCCTGCCACTCTCAACAGGCATGAGTCCCCCTTTAGTTGTAACCCCTACCAGTAATTCAGATTCCACTGCTGAATAAAAGATCAACAGGAATACCTCTTCACCTCTATTTATTTAATTATACACACACACACACAGATATACATTTATATTCAGAAAATGGGCAATGGCACCCACTTGCCATAACACTGGTGGATAAAACCCGGGCAGACTGGTAGGGGAATTTAGCTAATAGGAAGGGAATGAGTTCCAGGAGGATTGGCAGGGGTATAGCTCCAGTATATGAGCTTGAGCACATTATTTAGGAGTCGGCACCCCAAACCCCTTTTCGAATTGGGCCCAAATGATGCTAGAGTAATGCCCCAATATACCACCAGGATCAGAATTTCCTCCCCTTTACACACATATTGTTTTCATTAAGCCAGTCCTACAGGAACAGGGCGAAAATTAAGTCAGAACGTGACCTCTGGGAGCGTTTTTCCCACACATTTCCAAGCCCTACCCCCAAGGTTACTTAGCAACCTTAACCCATCCTAACTGAGCTACCGGTAGGACTAGAATAAAATCCAAATATACTATCGGGATGAGAATTTCCTGCTCTCTCAGAATATCTAACCGGTATCAAGCTAAGGCTACAGGAACATGGTCGAAATAAGGTTCGAACGTGACGATGTCGCATAAAGTTTTCTATGCGGCCCAAAAAGGGAGC
Organism: Harmothoe impar; assembly: GCA_947462335.1. NCBI lineage: Eukaryota > Metazoa > Annelida > Polychaeta > Phyllodocida > Polynoidae > Harmothoe > Harmothoe impar. The sequence goes on from OX381712.1 coordinate 9,044,690, forward strand.
CTTAGCTGACAGGAAGGTATAGCAACCTTGTCCCCTTATATTTGGGCGTCTTATTGGGTTAGGATAGGAGTTGAATATACCATTGGGACCAGAATTTCCTCCTCTTTACAGAAATCCGGTTTTTGTGAAGCTGGCAGTGCAGGAACATTGCGTAGACTAGGGTTGAACGTCACGATATCGTATAAGCGTTTTCCGTGCCGCCCTAAATGCAGCCTTAGCCGACAAGAAGGGTATAGCAACTTTAACCACCTATATTTGGGCGCCTAATTGGGTTAGGGGGAAAGTTGAATATACCATTAGGACCAGAATTTCCTCCTCTTTCAGAATATGTAACCGGTATTAAGCTAAGGCTACAGGAACATGGTCTAAATTAGGTTCGAACGTGACGATTTCGCATAGCGTTTTTCGCGCTGCCCTAAAGTCATCCCCAGCCTACCTGGCGACCTGTCAGCTCAACCTCTTATAGATCAATTTCTAATTGACCTAGGAGAGAAATTAAATATATCCCCAGGACCAGAATTTCCTGCTCTTTCAGAATATGTAACCGGTATTAAGCTAAGGCTATAGGAACATGGTCTAAATTAGGTTCGAACGTGACGATGTCGCATAGCGTTTTCCACGCCGCCCTAAAATCACCCCCAGCCTACCTGGCGATCTGTCAAGTTAACCCCTTGTAGATATATTTGTAATTGACCTAGGGCAGAAATCAAATATATCCCCATGACCAGAATTTCCTCCTCTTTAAGAATATGTAACTGGTATTAAGCTAAGAGTACAGGAACATGGTATAAACTAGGGTTGAACGTGACGACGTGGCATAGCGTTTTCCAGGCCGCCCTTAAAACAGCCTTAGCCGAAAGGAAGGTATAGCAACTTTAACCCCTTATATTTGGGCTTCTAATTGGGTTAGGAAGAAAGTTGAATATACCATTAGGACCAGAATTTCCTCTTCTTTACGGAAATTTGGTTTTTATTAAGCTGGCAGTACAGAAACATGGTGTAAACTAGGGTTTAACGTGACGACGTTGTATAGCGTTTTCCAGGCCGCCCTAAAAACAGCCTTAGCCGAAAGGAAGGTATAGCAACTTTAACCCCCTATATCTAGGAGTCTAATTGGGTTAGGAAGAAAGTTGAATATACCATTAGGATCAGAATTTCCTCCTCTTTACGGAAATTTGGTTTTTATTAAGCTGGCAGTACAGGAACACGGTGTAAACTAGGGTTGAACGTGACGACGTGGCATAGCGTTTTCCAGGCCGCCCTTAAAACAGCCTTAGCCGAAAGGAAGGTATAGCAACTTTAACCCCTTATATTTGGGCTTCTAATTGGGTTAGGAAGAAAGTTGAATATACCATTAGGATCAGAATTTCCTCCTCTTTAAGGAAATTTGGTTTTTATTAAGCTGGCAGTACAGCAACATGGTGTAATCTAGGGTTGAACGTGACGACGTCGTATAAGCGTTTTCCATGTCGCCCTACATGCAGCCTTAGCCGACAGGAAGGTCTTGCAACCTTGTCCCCTTATATTTGGGCTTCTAATTGGGTTAGGAAGAAAGTTGAATATACCATTAGGATCAGAATTTCCTCCTCTTTACGGAAATTTGGTTTTTATTAAGCTGGCAGTACAGGAACACGGAGTAAACTAGGGTTGAACGTGACGACGTGGCATAGCGTTTTCCAGGCCGCCCTAAAAACAGCCTTAGCCGAAAGGAAGGTATAGCAACTTTAACCCCTTATATTTGGGCTTCTAATTGGGTTAGGAAGAAAGTTGAATATACCATTAGGATCAGAATTTCCTCCTCTTTAAGGAAATTTGGTTTTTATTAAGCTGGCAGTACAGCAACATGGTGTAATCTAGGGTTGAACGTGACGACGTCGTATAAGCGTTTTCCATGTCGCCCTACATGCAGCCTTAGCCGACAGGAAGGTCTTGCAACCTTGTCCCCTTATATTTGGGCTTGTAATTGGGTTGGGAAGAAAGTTGAATATACCATTAGGATCAGAATTTCCTCCTCTTTACGGAAATTTGGTTTTTATTAAGCTGGCAGTACAGCAACATGGTGTAAACTAGGGTTGAACGTGACGACGTCGTATAAGCGTTTTCCATGTCGCCCTACATGCAGCCTTAGCCGACAGGAAGGTCTTGCAACCTTGTCCCCTTATATTTGGGTGTCTAAATGGGTTAGGATAAAAGTTGAAGATACCACAAGGATCAGAATTTTCTCCTGTTTAAGAATATCTAGCCGATATTAAGCCAGGATTACAGGGAGGAGGCGTAAATCAGGTTTGAACATAACGTCGGGTAGCATTTTTCTCACCTAGTTCTAGCCGCCACTAGACCACAGGGCAGTATAACAACCTTAACCCCTGGTAGTCACGTCCAGAACTACTACAATAAAAACCCAACATAGAGAGGGGCAGGGATAATATAGGTATGTGTGTATGTATATATATATACGTGTGTATGAAGAGGGTGGTTGTAATAAAACACCACAGATAATGATAACAGCAGCATGGTAGCACCCCTACCGTGTTGAACCGTGAAATACCAGCTCCCATACCATACATTTTTGACCACCCCATTGACTATAATCTACCATAACTGATTTATGGGATTTAGCAGGGTGACCTTGACCTAGCAATAGAGCAAGGAAGGACAACTTGGTTCCGGAACCAGACTCGGCTTCAGCATCCCGCCCCCTCTGCTCTCCCCTACAGGTATACATATGCACCCCCCCCCTCTCTTATAAGGACTGTTGATCCCAAGGGGACATGATCTGGCCACAAGGTCTTAGCAAATGAACACTAGGTCTAGTTCCTCGAAAGATAAGCAGCTCAGGCAAAGATTGCATGAAGAAATAAGCGTAAAGAAAAGGTTACTTAGAAGGGTAAAGAAACGCCGGCCCCTTAGCCCCAGGGTCACAGACCGTGGCACCAGGGTCGAGTTTGAGTTCCAAGTGGACCCTCACAGAGTGACCCAGGCAGCAGCCTTAGCAGCACCGCAAGGCACCGCCGCGGATGACGTTGTAGCGCCAGGTCGAGAAGTAGACGTTGCGAAACGTCTGCGCGCTGGGGAAGTGCCCCTAGCACCTACCCCCGGCCGTGACCTTGACCTTGGAGCCAGGACTGAGGCACCAGTCGACCCGCTTCCCGTTGCGCCAACAATAAGGCATCTTCTAGAGCCTGACCCACGGGAGGGACCGACAGCCCCCCAACAAGCCAACCGCCGGGCGACAGTCTTTGATATAGGGCCATATATTGGCGGTTGGGACATAGCCGACCATTTTCATCTACTGGACCTGGCCGAGAGGTACGGTGCCAAGCCACCCCACGGCGCCGAGGCGCCACCAGCGGACCAAGACTTGGAAATAATCGCAGATAACGACAGTACAGGAACCGAGGAGTACCAGGACGCGGGCTCCCAAATAAGCGAACCTCTTGAAGTCCCTGAGGTCAGAGACCCACCAGACGAGATGGCGGACCCAGCAGAGAGGGAAAGGATCAAGCACGTGGACGTGGCCAAGAGGGTGTTTAAGAATCTACACCCGCCTTCGTTCCCCTCCGACGACATGCAGGTGATCCCATGGGTGGACAACTATATCGAATACATCACCAATGTGTTTGGGGACGACCCCCAACATAAGATCGACCAATTGAAGTTCCACCTCCCGACAGCATTATATAACCTCGTGAGAAACCTGGACGACTGGGACAACGTTAAAAACACGATAAGCGAGATAGCAGGGCCCGGTTCTGAGAAGATACACGGAACTCTGAAAAATTTGATACAGAAGGATGGGGAGGACTGCAGGTCATTCAGCAGGCGTGTTTTGGAAACCTGCGGGAGCGTCGGCATGACGACGGCGGCGCAGGTGCTTAGCGCCTACAAGGATGGCCTGATCCCAGGCGTCCGAGAAAAACTGACTTTGAACGATTACGACGACCTCAGTGCGCTTACAAAAGCAGCACAGGTGGCCTTTGAATCCTTCAAAAACTCCAGCCAGAATTCTCAAAGGCTGGCGGCACTTGAGAGGCGACTTCAATTTGTTGGGAATCAGGTAGAGACCGTCGGGGATAAGGTGGAATCTGGTATGGGGAAGGTCTTAGACAAAATGGTGTCTGTCCTTTCCTTAGAGGGTGGTGCCCAAAAGGCGGCGCCTCAGCCCCCACTCCCTGCCGCCCAACCGACACACACTGCTCCCCAAGCGCCCCCCGAAGGAGCCACCGCACCCCCGCAGCAAGCATACTCCGTGCAGTGCTACGGATGTGGGGGGAACCACTTCAAATCCGGCTGCCCCTATAGACCCCCAAGGCCTAGGCGGAATGACGGCAACCCGAGGCCCCCCCGTCGGGAGACTAGCGGAATGGTGCAGGGTGGAATGGTTCAGGGCGGGGTTTACGTCGGGGCCAACAGGACGAACTTCATGCCAACAAATCCGGGCGGATACAATCCAATGGGGCATCAAGGTCACGCCCATCCGCTCCCCCAACTGAACCAGCTATACCAAGACCAAGGGGGGTACCCTGCGGACCATCAGCAAGCGTACAGGGGTGCCGATCAGTACCCCCAATACCAGAATGCAGCAATGCAGCCTGCCTATGACCCTAGGACCCAACCAGCGGTAGGATCAGGGCTGAGCCCCCAGTTGAATGCCTTGACCAGCGACCAGTGTATGCAGGTCGCCAGGTCGATGATGGAATACGGCTATCCTCAGGGAAACTAGGCGCAGGGGCCCAACCCGCCGTAACCCAAGGGTTGGCCCCGCGGACACGTATGATGACATTTTATCAGAAGCAGGCGCATGAAGTAGGATCCCTTGGCATCTTAGAGAGGGAAGTAGGACATTTTATTAGGTGGAGGCCCCTAGACTTAAGGGAAGAGCGCCCAATCGAGAGGTCCATGTGCGCTTCGGGTCCAGAGGACGTGGACACCCAGCCCCCGGCCGAGGTTCCTCACATCACTAGACCTGACTATATAAGTAAAGCTAACAATCAAGCAGGCTATAAGGAAGTGCCCAAGGCAGACCAAGTCAGGGGACGAGCGAGCATGAACAAAGACGGTACCGAGATGCTCGTCAATATTAATCCAGAGGTAGCAAGGCCAGACACCGAAGTCACGGAGCAGGTAACAGCGGTACCAACAGGGCACCCCCACGTTAACCAGGAGTACGATATAGTGTTCAAATACATTAATGAGCCACGGGACATGAACAATCAACCAGGCCAACCTGGGCAAGGGGAGCACCAAGAGGGTAAGCCCAAATCAGGTACGGAGGAGGAAGCATATGCCAGAAGAAACAGCCACAGTACATACCCTAGTTCCCCAGAGAAACCCCCCAAAACAGAGCACACAGAAAAGGTGGACCATTTAGTACATAGACTAGACACAGAGAAGGAAGAAACCCAACCAGGGCTAAGTAAGCGCCCCGAGGCCGAGCCTAAAACAGGTACTGGGGAGACAACCTCTGGCAGGAAAGAAGATGGCGGGTCCAATACCCTCGCCAGACCCCTCGGGCCAGACAAAAAGCCCTGCGAGATAAGGACGAACAAGCTAGACAAGAGACATTACGCCAACAACCCACATGACCAAATCGGCCACGGGGGACATGCGGAAGGAAAGCCGGATCCGATGACAAGGCCAGCCGCAAGGAATGGGCGATCGGAGGACCAGAGCGACCCTCCGGGCTCCGACAGACCCCTCCAGTTGGAGAATACGTATGATAGGGCTAAGATAGACCATCTGGCAGATATACTATATCGGGGACACCCTAAGTGGCCCGGCCGGCCCTCTAGGAAGCAAAAGAATCTGTCAGAGCCATGTGACAAGTTAGCAGCTTCGAGAGCAATCCTCTTTGACTGTAAGCACTGCTCTAACTCATGCATTTGTCGCATGGTGCGGGCCGAGGATGGACAGTTGGTGCCAGAATGTAACTGCCGAATGGTCAGGGGCCTCTGCATAAATTCCCTACAATATAGGATACGGCAACTCGTGCAACAGACCCTTGCAGATCATGGAGAACTCTTTTGCCACACAGAATGCCCCCATCCCTGGCATTGCGTGAAGGAACGAGCAACTACACTAAGTAGCAGGATCTCAGAAAAGGAAGTGTTTCCGAGCTGTAACCGCCTCCAGGCATGCCCGATGGGCGCCGGACATAAAGTGCACCCTGAAGAAATCCCAGCACTACTGACGAGAATGAGCCTTCCCCCTTCCTCGCAAGTGCAAACTATCTTTAAGAAAGTCTCAGAACAATATGAGAATGAAGGAACAGACTGCAGCATCAACTCCATACGTATGATGGGAAGGAACCCGAAAGAAGAAAGAACCCAAGAACACATACTTAACGACCAAGCATGCGTCCAAGTGAAGATAGGGGAGGGGGCCCACAAGGCCCTGGTGGACAGCGGAGCGTGCGAATCCTGCCTCTCAGGCCTGGCATACCGGTCCCTAGATCTCGGAGCCATTGGGGCAGAGATTTCCGGGTCAAGTGTTAATTGTGTCCTGGCTAATGGGGAAAAGATAAAACCAATATGCCGTATCAAAATTCCTATAGAAATAGACGAAGTCACGTACTTCACTTCCTTCCATGTGTTGGAGGGACTCGCTAGCGAGGTTATATTGGGGAGGTCATTTCTTCGAGAATTCTCAATGATTCTTGACTTTGCAGATCCTGAATATGAGACAAAAGTGCGGGCAGCCCGCCTTCCAATGAATGTCACAATTGCAGGTAAGTCAGAAGCATGCATTTCAGCGGTACTCCCATCTGACGCTGCCATATGGAATAACCAGGTAGGTATGCTACAGTCTACTCCAACACTGCACCGCCTAGGGTGCAGGTCTATCAAAGCGGCATTGGTCACAGTACACAGTAACAAAGTGCCTGTTAGCATTCTGAACATTTCCAACCATCCGGTTACACTGGAGAAAGGTACAATAGTGGGGACTTACACAAACAAAGTGCCAAAGGACCTTGAGGTTAACTCAGTAAAATTTGATCCAGTGGAAGGATCAGTTTTCGAGAAAGAAGGGGGAAAGTTTATGGGGGGTACAAATAAGATAAGAATAAAACAAACAAAAAACACACAACAAAATTTTCTTCAGCAGGAGGAATGTTCGTTAGATCATAACGATATTGGGCAGGTTTTTGGAAACCATGAGGAAGTACCCTTGGATGAGGAAAACAATCCCGGGGAAGGTATCCCAAGAGAAAATGAGACAGTAGTGATCGACCTCACAGACTCTGTCTTTACAGAAGAACAGAAAGAAACCTGCCACCAGCTAATCCAGAGAAAGAGAAAAGCATTCACAGTTCCCGGGAGACTGGGACATACAGACCTCGTCAAGCACAGAATAGACCTTATCCCAGGGGCACAACCAACACAGGCCCAGCCCTACCGAACAGCACCACCCATGCGACGGGAGTTAGAAAAGGTCATACAAGAGCAGCTTGAGAAAGACGTACTGGAACCCGGGGGAGACGGCCCCTGGAGCTCTCCGGCATTCTTGGTTCGTAAATCCAATGGCAAGTTCCGCCTGGTTGTGGACTACAGACGAATAAATGCACAGACAATCGGACAGACAGTCTGCATCCCAAGAATAGACCAGATAATCGACACCGTTGGGGAAAGAAAGCCGAACATGTTCTCTAGCCTTGATCTTGAGACTGGCTTCTACCAAGTACCTATGGAAGAAGACAGCAAAGAACTCACCTCCTTCCTCACAGACTCTGGCAAGTGGCGCTATAAACGTATGGCAATGGGCCTAAAAAACAGCCCAGCCACATTCCAAGCAATGGTGGACCTCGTCTTGTCGGGCATTAGGTACAAATACGTCTTAGCGTACATGGACGACATAATTATCTGGAGCAACTCTTTCGAAAGACATATGCAGGACCTCGAGGAAGTACTGGAGAGAGTTATACAAGCCGGGCTGGTTTTGAAACCCTCAAAGTGCGAACTGGGAAGAGAGACGATAAAGTTCCTGGGCCATATATTTAGCCGAGACGGTGTGTCACCAACGCCAGAGAACATCCTGAAAATGATAGACCTACCAAGACCAAAAACAGTCCGGCAGGTCAGACGGTTTCTGGGACTGTCGGGGTACTACCGAAAGTTCTGCCCAAGATACGGGGAAGTGGCCCAACCACTTTATGACTTGACCAAGAAGAACAAATCAGAGGTCTTCTACTGGGGGTCAGCCCAGGAAAAGGCATTTAACTCCATCAGGACAATGTTGACTAGCAGCAACCTACTAGTTTATCCAGATTTCCAGAAGATGTTCATCCTGACGACAGACGCCTCAGATTGGGGAATGGGAGGCGTCCTCAGCCAAATTGACGAAAATGAACAAGCCCGGCCAGTAGGATTCTGGGCCCAGCCGCTACGAGGAGCACAACGTAATTATTCCGCGAGTGACAAGGAACTGGCCGCAATATACTTCGGAGTGAAACATTACAGAGTTTACCTGGAAGGAGCCCCTTTCGAGATCCACACCGACCATAAACCTCTGATAAATCGAATCACTAAAAAGAATCTCGATGCCTCCACACGCGTGCTACGCTGGGTTGACTACCTACAACACTTCCAGTTCACAATTAAGCACATCCCAGGAAAGGAAAATGTCGTCTCAGACTTCTGGAGCCGAATCTTTGTCCCCCCAGAAAAGGACTGTGCCCCACCATCCAGACTCCAGGGAGGGGCGGCCAAGGGCGGGAACAAAGATAATACCGAGAAGACAGCAGAGAAAGGATCGGAGCAACCAGAACTCCCCCGACTACAAGAGATAACGATAGAAGGACACGCACAGGAAGAACCAGCCCAGACTAGAAAGTGCGGAAAGAAGCCAACCCCGAACAACAAGAAGCGTAGAAAGTACGCAGAGAGACTGCCAGAACTAGCAGAAGAGAATGTGAGACTCCAATCCATACACCCCGACCGAATAAAGGAGAGTCAGGCAAACGACCCAGACTGTAAATCTATCTACAAATTCATAGAAACGGGGACCTTACCCCAAGATGACAAGGAGGCCAGGAACATTCTGCTGAGGGAGGAAGATTACCTGATACACGAAGGCATCCTGTTCCGTTTCTCTACAACAATGGGTCAAGATCCTATACTCTACGCACGCCTCGTGGTGCCCAAGGATCTTAGACTACATTTCCTTCAACAGACTCATGATGTACCCCACGCAGGGCATCTCGGAGTACACAAGATGCTAAGTACGCTAAGAACCAGGCTATTCTGGACGCGTATGAATCTCGATGTGCGGGACTATGTAGAGTCCTGCCCGACTTGCTGCGCCACCAAAAGGGCCACCCGGCCTATAAGGCCCCCACTAACGCTGCGGGATCCCAGTCCAAGGCCCCTGTTCTGTTGTAATATAGACTTTCTCGAGAGGCTGCCCCCAACGCCAAGGAAGAACAGGCATATTTTCTGCCTAATAGACTACTATTCCAGGTACTTGGTTTGCTGGGCACAGCCAAACCTACAGGCGATAACTCTGATAGAGAAATTTGCAGAGAATGTCATCTATCGGCATGGGGGAATAAATTGTCTTGTGTCCGATAATGGAAGCGCGTTCATTAGCGGGGCCTTCAAGGAATTCTGTGCGTATTACGGCATCAGCCACACCTTTGCATCTTCTCTCCACCCCCAGAGCAGCGGCCTGGTGGAGAGATTCAATAGAAGCGTTTTGAACATAATACGGTCCTACATAAGCGAGAACCAGTCGGACTGGGACCTCCTATTAGCCCCCCTCTCGTTCGCCTTGAACACTTCAAAGGCAGCGTCCACAGGGGTGTCCCCGTATCTGCTGATGCATGGGTTTGAGCCCATTTTCCCGGAGCTGAACCAGCTGCAGAATCCTAGCGATACTATCATGTCAGTGTCTGAAAGGTTCGCGGAACACCTCAACAGGCAGCATCAGGTGCATGTTCAAGCCCTACAGAATCTTCGAGAGAATGCAAGAAAAATGAAGGACCGTTACGACACAAAGGCCTGGGAACCGGTGCTAAGACAAGGGGACTTGGTGTATGTCTATATGCCAAGGCTGAAGGACCCGGCCTTGAAGATTAAACTATCAAAAGTGTATCACGGACCGTTCGTCATCCTCAAGTTCCACACAGACAAGACTGTCTACCTAAAAGACATCAGGTCAGGAAAGTTCATATTGAAACCGGTAGCACTATCCAGACTAAAGAAGATTGGGACAAGGAACATTCGGGAAGAGACAAGGGGGGAAGAGGACGAGGGGCCCGGCCTGGGGATCGGAGATCTCCCCCTCGACAGCCTAGTCGAGGCGGAGAAAAACCAAGAAGAAAGAAATGTACCGCTCAACCAGGAGGGGAAAAAAGTGACAAACCCCCCGAAAAGGGTGACGAGCAGCCAAGCCACCAACCCCTTGGGAGAGGCCGAGGCGGAGGAGAGAGAGGAAAACGCAAGAGTCGTTGGCGAGAATGTGGACGCACCACCCGAGGGGGAACCGGCAACCCCGCCTGACCTAAGCAAGCCTGAAGACAAGAGAGAAAAGGTGGTGCAGGGTGCCGAAAGGGTGACACGTCGGACCCCCCTTGCATATTTCAGCTACCTCGGGAAGAAATCTGAAGGTACCAAACCTGTAAAGAACATACTAGACGTGGCCAGCGTGGATGGAAAGCCACATGCCAAAGTGCTATTCACCGACTCAAGCATCATGTGGGTGCCGGTATCGTACCTCAATGACCAGGCCCAAAAGACGTTTATAGAAAAGGACGTACCACTTAGACCTATGCTTAAGCTAAGGGCACGCCGCAGGTAGATGTACATATAAATAAGGCCCCAAGGAACCTTAGAAGGTGGGTAAAGCCAGCAGGATATAGCGGTAAAGCCCCAAGGAACTTTCGAGATTGGGTAAGGCCAGTAGGATGTAGAACTTAGGCCCAAAGGAGCTTAGAAGGAGGGTAAAGCCAGCAGAGTATAGCGGTAAAGCCCCAAGGAAGTTTGAATATTGGGTAAAGCCAGCAGGATGTAGCGGTAAAGGCCCCAAGGAACTTGGAAGGAGGGTAAAGCCAGCAGAGTATAGCGGTAAAAGCCCCGAAGAACTCGGAAGGAGGGTAAAGCCAGCAGAGTATAGCGGTAAAGGCCCCGAGGAACTCGGAAGGAGGGTAAAGCCAGCAGAGTATAGCGGTAAAGGCCCCGAGGAACTTGGAAGTAGGGTAAAGCCAGCAGAGTATAGTGGTAAGGCCCCAAGGTATTAACGAAATGGAGAGAAGCCGCCGGCGAACCGATACAACCCCCCCTAAGTCGTTGGCCAGACTGGGGAAAGGCAGGGAGTATGATAATGCCCCGGGGAATTTATAAGACGTTAGTTAAACAGTAAGGCCCTAAGAAAAAAAAAAAAAAAAAAAAAAAAAAGGAACCCAGAAAAAGCCTGGGGGACATAAGAAGGGCAAGAGAAGGGTTTTGTGTAGAAGGTCCGCTGCTTGATGGGAGACAGAAAAGTAAAAGGGACCTAATAATCTGCAGAAAAAAGGGTCAGGAGGGACAAGGTGCCATTAGAGACGGATCACCTCCGTATAATGGTCAAGTACCCGTAGGCGAACCTAGTGAAATCACAAAACACACAAGAGCATGAGAGTAGGCATCCGGGCTAAGGGGGAGCAGCCCCAGCGGAAACGACACACTCAGACTAATTGTCTCGCAATACCACGACTAGACATGAACCTTTTTCTACATGGCCATAATTTTACGCCCGAAAGTCTAATCTCCTCTCAAACCAGCCACCCTTTCGATAATGATAGAAAGGGGGTCTTTTCGTCATGTGTTCCATCTACCTCAGGAAATCAGTACAACGCCGTAGCGCAGGCTCCCGCCCCCCCCCCCCCCTCCATTCCCACATCTGGGAGGAACGAGTATCTAGGATACACGGAGCTCGTCCTTCAAGACATGTGGGGATGATGAAACCCCCAGTAAGCCTAGAGTAGTTTCCTTTTTTTAGGACCCTGCCCGGCGGCCGGGATTCCTGCTTGGAACAATATGTAGAGAGAGGTGATAACCGACGAGGGTAAGGCATCCCCTAAGTCAGTATGATGGGTAATGTTATACTCCTAAAACCAGGGGAAGTATAGGATAGCGCCTATGCAGGGTAGTATCAGTTCCGGTAAAAACCAGAGGAGCAAAAGATTTTCTTATATCATCTTGCTCAGGTAATAAGAAATAGGGCTACCCAAAACAAAGCTTATCTGGTGTGAACCGCAGTGGAGAAGGGGGAAGATAAGGTAATTCCCCAAAGGAATATGAGGATAAAGTTATATCCATATATCCAGGTGAAGTATAGGATAGCGCCTATGCAGGGTAGTATCAGTCCCGGTAAAAACCAGAGGAGCAAAAGATTTTCTTATATATATCATCTTGCCCAGGTAATAAAACAGGACTACCCAAAACAAAGTTTATCTGGCGTGAACCGCCAGAGAGAAGGGGGAACATAAGATAATTCCCCAAAGGAATATGAGGGTAAAGTTATACCCATAAATCCGGGTGAAGTATAGGATAGCGCCTATGCAGGGTAGTATCAGTCCCGGTAAAAACCAGAGGAGCAAAAGATTTTCTTATATATCATCTTGCCCAGGTAATAAAACAGGACTACCCAAAACAAAGTTTATCTGTCGCCGCCAGAGAGAAGGGGGAAGATAAGATAATTCCCCAAAGGAATATGAGGGTAAAGTTATACCCATAAATCCGGGTGAAGTATAGGATAGCGCCTATGCAGGGTAGTCTCAGTTCCGGTAAAAACCAGAGGAGCAAACGATTTTTTTTATATATCATTTTATATGTCATCTCGCTCAGGTAATAAAACAAGGACTACCCAAAACAAAGCTTATGTGGCATGAACCACAGCAGAGAAGGGGGAAGATAAGATAATTCCCCAAAGGAATATGAGGGTAAAGTTATATCCGTAAATCCGGGTGAAGTATAGGATAGCGCCTATGCAGGGTAGTCTCAGTTCCGGAAAAACCAGAGGAGCAGAAGATTTTTTAATATCATCTTGCTCAGGTAATAAAACAGGACTACCCAAAACAAAGCTTATCTGGGATGAACCGCCGCAGAGAAGGGGAAAGATAAGGTAAGGTAATTCCCCAAAAGAATATGAGGGTAAGGTTATATCCATAAATCCGGGTGAAGTATAGGATAGAGCCTATGCAGGGTAGTCTCAGTTCCGGCAAAACCAGAGAGCGAAAGATTATTTTCATATCATCTTGCTCAGTTAATAAAACAGGACTACCAAAAACATTATTACATCATCTTGTTCGGGTAACAAAAAAAATATTTTTTAAGGGACTTCCCAGGAAGAGTGTGCAGCCACTCCTGAGTCGCCACAGTAATGGCCGCCAGACCACAGAAGATGGCCGAGTGCATAACAGTGCCTAACCACTGGCTTAAGACACTCGGATCAAAAAGCAAATACTTCGAGGCCCTTGAAAGAGCTGAGCAAGAACCCTATTCCCAGCTATTTCGAGAAGGAAAATCCGACATAAGTCTGCCCCCGATACTATCAGGAGAAGAATACCTAAAAATGTTCGGACTGATCTGCAACCCCCCCTCAGGTGTTAAGGGCAGGATGCTCATGGATATCTGGTACAAGGTCAGACTAAGTGCCGACCCAAGATACCTCGAGTTCTTTGCTTATTTTGGGCTAGATGACCTTCTTCAAGACATGCTAAAGATTGCCACCACATGGGACATAACCAATTGCCACCACTTCATAATACAGTTGATCCAGTTCTTTGGGGGGGAAGGCAAGTTCGCCAGATGGGCATACAAGGGCATTGGGGAAAGGTTGAAGCTTGACATGGGAGATCCCCCCAGGGTACTGGCTGCCTTGAAGACCAAAAGTGGGCACCTGTCCAAAACAAAACTCCGTAAAATAATAAGATCCAGAGTCCGTAGCCTGAAGCATAAGGCAGGCGTTAAACACAGGCACTGTGTCCCATGCGGTAAGACAGTCACCTTCTTTTTCAGCAGACATAAAGGTATCCAAGGGGCCTACGAGGTTCCATGCTGTGGAACACCGGTCCACATGGAGTGCTTCTGGGGAGTAATAGCAGAAACCCTTCACTGCCCTTGCTGTGATTCGGCCCTTAAACAGAGATCATTCCAGCCAGAGGAGGGGGAGAACCTGCATGCCCTACTGAACAGACACCGGCTCCGGTTCCACAGTGGGATCCCGCTCCATAGAAAAATACATGCACCCCCACCAATACAGGAAAATTGGGAATAGAAGAGGGGGGAGGCAGTCGCATAAACCATAATCATGGCTATCTCCTTTTCTTCCAGGCAAATGGACACTTCCACGTCGGCTGGTCGGCTATGGCTCTTGGTGGGGCTGGCACTGTGTATTCGCCCTGGCATAGGCAAAGACCCAGACCCAGGCGCAGGGGCGAACCACACCTCACCCCAGGCCCAACCCATGCATCCCAAATATGAGGGGGGTAACAGCATAGACAACGACATCCCAGAATATGAAGAACTCATGTTGAAAGCAGTTCGGTCTCCTATGGTCCTCCGACAAAATTATGGGGTCCTATTTGAAAGGTTACCCCAGCACTTCTTAGTAGATCAGAAATTATATGACGCCCTCCTGATCATCCCCCGCCCTAACCTGATTAATCTTCCGGACTTCAAACCAATTTATAACGTTGGGTGCGCCCGGCTAAAGGTCTGCATGAGCTTCCTACCCCTTTTGGTAAACGTACGTCACACATACGAACAAGTACAGGACGAGTTGGACGTGCTCACACTCGATATGCAACTCCTATTTCCGACCCCGGTGAGCCCCGCACAGGCAAGAAGCCCCCGGGGACTCTTTAATTTTGTAGGGTATGTAAGCCGGTTCCTGTTTGGCACCGCCACAGCAAACGACGTAAATAACTTAGCAGGTCGAATTACCGATATGGAGAACAAACTCCAGGAATCTAACGTAAATTATGAAAGCCTCTCAGAAGACATCGCCAAGCTTGCGAATGCCTCCTCAATGGCCATAGATGGCCTATCAAACAGGGTGCAAGTGCATCTGGCACATGTGCGGAGAGTCACACTGACCAACGCCAAATATATTGCCAAAGTACAGAACTTCACCGAGAAGGTAGAAGAGCACGTCCAATTTATACACAGACTATTGAAATTCACGACCGCCCAGATGCTGCAGTTTCGCTCGGTGGACCTGTATATACAAAGGCTCCGGGGTCTGATGGCAGCCGTCGAAAGAGCCAAGATGGGGTACCTACCGTCCGAACTGGTCCCCCCTCAAGAGCTGCGGGGAGCCCTTAGACGAGTGGCGGAAAAGGCAGGGAAGAAGGGCCTGCTGTTGGTCCACAAGGAGCTTGACTTCTATTATACGCACTCAACGGCCCTCTTCCTATATACCGATAGAAACTTTTACTTCCACTTGAAAGTCCCCGTTTCGCGACAATTGGCATGGTACCACCTGTACCACGTCCACACCTTCGGAATACCTTCGCACTCTGGCACTTTTAAAGCATATACAAAAATCGACACGGAGACCAGCATGCTAGCTATTTCGCTTGATGGGCATTATTACATTGAGATATCTAAAGATGACAGGCAGAACTGCCACGGCGTGGACGTTTACCAGTGCCTGGCCGTGCCAAACAGAATCCCATCGGACGTACCGTCCTGCCTGTACAGTATCTTTTTGAACGAAGAGGCGACCGCAAACAAACTATGTCAGCACCTTGCCTTCCCCAACCTTCAGGCCCCCCTATATATAAGGAAGTTGCCATCATCACAGGTGTTGATCGTGGCCGATAACCATCCCGTTGAAATTATGGCTAAGGATCCCAAGACCCTAAGTTGTAGGGTATGCGTTATAACCTTACCTTGTCAGAGCATAGCCATTACCCAAAATCACTCTATATACCCAGATCCTGTGGCCTGCATAGAGGTTACTTCGGTCTCAACCACCCAGGGCTTCAATATGGCGATATCAAACATATTTAAGTTAAAGGTGCCGCAAGAGTCCCTGCTCTCCGACCTTATAAACGACACATACGAATTTGCTTTACCGGACCTAAGACTGCTTTACGCGAACGACTCGATTCCCATAAACGCCGGGGTTCCCTTGAAGAAATTGGCTAGGGAGATAGGGAAGCGGGATGCCATAAGAAGGGAGAATTCCCAGCGAAGCTGGATTCGCTTGTACCTTGGTAAGGCCGCAGCGATGGCCGACCCTACGATCTGGGCGTGGCTGGTATTGCTCACCGCAGTAGCAGTGGTCCACTCTGCTATTGTAGTCAGAACATTTTGGAGAATGAGGAGAATGGCAGGTATTGTCACCGGATTGTCCGGACTGCCGGGCTCCAAGGCCATCCTTGTTAAATCAGGTACGAAAACCCCTCCCAGCATGGACCCTCCCCTCTCAGGCCTCGACCTTGATATCAACACGCTAAACCACCTCTCAGCCGTGGCAGCGTTCCTATTCTGCTCCTACATTCTAGTGAAAATCATAAGATACGTGTACAGGAAGAGGAGCCATCTCTGCCAGGGGGACGAAACTATCCTACCCGACTCCCCCGAAGGGATGCGGGTCCTGCTAAAGATAGGTACTCCCGACGAGAACTCCACTCTCCTCCTGCATGAGTTTATGACTAGAATGGACAGGCAGACGTTCTTTAAGGTCCCGAGGCTGCAACAGCTAAGGGTCGAGAGGGCCTGGCTGCGGCATCACCTCCAGCTCCACTGGGGAGGGCCACTGACTCGGACCGACGGGGTGACATGCACAACGACATATCTGCCCAACAGTATCAAACTTTCCTTCTGGCTGGCCCAGAAGCTGAAGAAGATACAGGGACCAAACATTAACATGGCAAGCAAATCGGTCCTTCTTGTACAGAGAGGGTCGGCGGAGGAGTTGTCCTCTTCGCGACTCCCAATTTCGAAGGTAGCAAAGGCGGTAGATACGATCCCGGACCAATTTCTTAGTGACATCGGTAAAATGGCCAAACAGGAGCGCCGTCGCCGCCGCGAGGCGGCAGCCGCAGCCCAAAGGCCCGGCAATGGGTCAGACGATATGGTGTTACAGATAGTTCCCCCGCCATACATAGCCCCGACCACCAGCCCGCGGGAAGTGTCCGCCCCACCCATGCCCCTGCCAAACCAAGCAGACCCAAAAGGACAAGAAACCGTGGGTTTGTATCCGAAGCACTGGTACGCGGGGGAGGGCAGCCCCAATCGCCCCCTGTACTCATCGGAGTCCGACTACGACTCGGACTAGGCTGGGTAAGTATCACAGAGGGGGGGGGTGAACCCCCGGAATGACCTCCACCAAGCCCCTGAACACTTGGGAAATTCATAATGGTATTAGGCACGACACGGCAAGCCTCACAGTAAGATAAACCTAGGCCCGTGAAATATTAGCGGAAGGAATAATGGGGATAGCTTTGCACTTTTCGGGGAGGCCGGATAAGGGAAACACTTGATTCGGAAACA
Organism: Harmothoe impar; assembly: GCA_947462335.1. Taxonomy (NCBI): domain Eukaryota; kingdom Metazoa; phylum Annelida; class Polychaeta; order Phyllodocida; family Polynoidae; genus Harmothoe; species Harmothoe impar. The sequence goes on from OX381712.1 coordinate 9,062,170, forward strand.
CTGCATTGCTCTGTTGGGGGCCGGCGCCGGTATTTGCAGGCACGCTTTTTGCACAATCTCATCCACACTCCCTTGTCTTCTAGGTTCGCGATGTCGGGAGACGAGGTTATCTGGGCCGGAGATGGGGCCGGGGGCTCACCTTGCCCTGGCGCAAACGACATAACACCCACAGCAGGGCCCTCCTACCCTGGGGGGTGCCGGCGGCTGTGCGACTGCGGGCTGACATGGCTCCCGAAAGACGGAGGATCACCAGCCCCGCCAAGGCCACATCAACCATACCAGTTGTACCCCGACGACCCCAACTCGATAACGATGACCCCAAACCTAACGAACACCACAACTACTATCAGCGGAAACCACCCCGAGATGACAGCAACCTCACCATCCGACGACTCGGGCAGGATCGAAAGAACAACTACACCCTCACTCTTCAGCACCGCACCTTCCACAGCGGGCCACTGGCCATACCCCGACCCCCCCAACCAGACAACAACTACCCCGAACCCGATGGACATCGCAACAACTAACCATGGAAACCATCCCGATCCAACGGCAACCACAGCATTCACCAACTCCAGCGTAACACCGACTTCCCAGGCAAACTACGACTACCGCCATGGCCCCTCACCGCCACCTAACAACTACTACCACAGCAGCTCTCCACCACCTAACTATCACCCTGCACCTACCTTCAACTACTACCACGGTCCCACTCCAGGAGCGGCAAACGATCACCACAGCACACCGCCACAACCTAACTACCACCACTACCCTACACCTACACACGACAAAGATGACTACCACAACTACGCTCCCGCCATGGACAACTACCACCACGGCCCTGCGCTGACCAACAACTTCTACCATGACACCACCCCCATCAGGTTTAACTACCACTACAACCAAACACCTGCTAGTAACTACCTCCACAACGCTACATCGGCCATGGCCCTAGCCAACTACAACCACAACAGCCCAGCAGCCACTGGACAATTCCACAACGCCGCCTCAAACCACCATCCTGGCACAGCAACTACCTTCGCCCGACCTGGTGCGCCAAGACCCATGACAGGCCATCACTGCAGCTGTCTGCTCGCTACCCAATCATTGCCACACTGCCATGGCAGTCAGCAAGCCGCCCTCGACTACACCTCAGCGGCTCCCGGTCATCCATCCACCATCAGCTACCACCCAGGGGGGGCACTCCCCAGGGCAGCAACCACGAGGGGGGAGCCATGCTCCCCAGCTGCCATTCAATTTCGTCCCCGAACCCCAGGGTCGGACGGTCGGCGGGAAGCATGGACTCCACCCCCCTCCCCAGGGCCGAACCAGCTAGGCTCCCCGGAGTCAGCCCGGATGGAGGCAGCATCCGCCAGGGCGAGCCAGGCAGCCAACCATTCGATGCAAGTACGGGGCTCAGTGGTGGGAACTTCGAGGAGTGGGCTCCGGTGGGGTGGAATCCCCCGTGACGGAGAGGAAAGCCGGGACGCCCCACACAGGGGGGGAGCCCACTGGGTAGGAGGGCCATCTGAGGAGGCAATCCACACCTTTCGGTCCGGCGCCTGGTGGGACGGGGGCCCCGCAGCGGAGGACGAACATGAGTCCCGGCCGGTGGCACACATCGCGGCACACCGCCGAGGCGGGGACCTGCCCCGGACCTCACTACCTAGGACAGTCGGGAACATAGCAGACGGGAGCCGCCTGCCGGCCCCCGTGCGAACCGGCGTGGAGCACCGCCGGAGGGGAGGCTCCAGGGCGACGCGAAGGAGGGCAAGGAGCGGGACAAGCCAAAAAACAATAAGAATATATTTGCCCGCTGAGCGGAAGAACTGAGCAGGAGGCACAGTGGGGGTGCCTCAGACTTTCCATGGTGGAGGGGGGTAGTGTAAGAGCATGCATGCATAAAATACAGGGATATTATATGGACATGAGAAGAAAAATGTATGTAGATATATAGATCTATAATATAATAGGGGCAGGAATGATTATAGGGTATAGGCATAATTGTATACATATATATATATATATTAAGTAATGGGAAAGGGACAATATGATGAAGTATGTAAGCTGTATTGAAAAGGTGGATAGGGATAATATAGGCAGATATATAGATATTTCACAGTCATAAAATGGAATTCACATGTAGAAAAACGTGCGTAGATGCCTCGTGATTGTTGAGTAATAGCTCCTGGGAAGACAGATCAATAATGGCTGGTGTTGTACTGAAAGGCTGTGACGTGTTCTGGGCACACATGGGGTGTCTGTGTTGCACAAACACCCCACCACACCCTACAACACGTGAGTGTTGCGTGTCCAGGGCCCATTGTGACATGGGTCCCAGCAGTTACCCCACAATGAAAAATCAGAGGGGTTGAATAGCCCCTTTGAGAAGCACATCCTTTCAGGCCACAAGCTGTGGGGGGGTTGGTCACTCCCAGGGTCGCTGGCCAGGGGGGATAAAAGGGTCTGGCTGCTGAACCTCAGCATCCAGTCCTGGCCCTTGGTCCAGTCTGGTCAGCAACTCGGGGACCAGTCAGCAAGGAGGCTGTCTACAGCAAGGAGGCTGTCTGACCAACTCATCCACACACCACTGGGACTACAGGTCAGTTTTCCTTGGGGTTATTGTGTTGGCTGGGCGTTTCACCCCCATCCTGAGTATCTGCTAGGGCTGTAGGTTAGAGTAGTCAGGGCTACACTGTGTTTTAGTTAAGGATAGGCATGTTTAGATAGTATGTTTCCAGGATCTGGGTGTCTTACCCTGCCACTCTCAACAGGCATGAGTCCCCCTTTAGTTGTAACCCCTACCAGTAATTCAGATTCCACTGCTGAATAAAAGATCAACAGGAATACCTCTTCACCTCTATTTATTTAATTATACACACACACACACAGATATACATTTATATTCAGAAAATGGGCAATGGCACCCACTTGCCATAACATATATATCATATTTATGCCACATACGACGGTAAACCCTGGCATACAAACTCCTGTATAAGCCCAACCTCTAATTTTGACAAACATTACAAGCCGCACAGGGGGTTAGAAAATTCCTAATTCAGTACTGTGGTAGACGAAAATCATCATATAGGCCGCACACTATGCACATACAAGTTTGAAGCTTCTATGCGAGAATTCACAGTATTACCGCATGTGCAAATAAAGCATGGTCTATTACTACTTCTATTATGACTACTCTATAAGTCGACAGCTAGACAAAATATACAGCAGTCCAACATTATAGCACTCCAATTCACTATATGGGTATATATCTAAAACTGGACATCGACATCCATGTAACAGAGTCTTTCTATCAGAAAGCTATATTCAGTCTCATCAAAGTAGAAATCCATGGGTTGCTATATGAAGGAGAAGGCCATATTCATGCCTAACTGTATGTCTGTGTGGGTGTACATGAGTGTGTCCATGAGTGTGTGCATTCATGCTGCGGCCACGATGCATTCATGCTGCAACTGTGATGTACTCACATGTTGCATCTAAATTGGCGTCTCTTATTGAAATTTCCCCTTTTTGTGTTATAGAACTTAATATAACAAATAGGGCATTTTTAGGGAAATTTCACTTTTTGCGTTTCCGAACTTTTTTCTCGCCAAATAGGGTATTTTTAGGCAAATTTCACTTGTTTGCGATTTCCAACTTTTTTCTCGCCAAATCGGGTGTTTTTAGGCAAATTTCACTTTTTTGCGATTTCGTACTTTTTTCTCGCCAAATAGGGTGTTTTTAGGCAAATTTCACTTTTTTGCGATTTCGAACTTTTTTCTCGCCAAATAGGGGGTTTTTAGGCAAATTTCACTTTTTTGCGATTTCCAACTTTTTTCTGGCCAAATAGGGGGTTTTTAGGCAAATTTCACTTTTTTGCGATTTCCAACTTTTTTCTCGCCAAATAGGGGTTTTTTAGGCAAATTTCACTTTTTTGCGATTTCCAACTTTTTTCTCGCCAAATAGAGGGTTTTTAGGCAAATTCCACTTTTTTGCGATTTCGAACTTTTTTTCTCGCCAAATAGGGGTTTTTTAAGGCATATTTCACTTTTTTTGCGATTTCAAACTTTTTTCTCGCCAAAAGCTGCGGAATCTGCATCCATGTCTGATCCCATTGATGGACTCTGGATGGACCCATGCATAGTGATTGAAGACCTACATAGTGGACATAAAGTCAAGTGAAAAAGTGCCAGTCATTTGTTTTGCAACTTGCACTGAACTGAACCTAATAGCCCTTGACTGGATTGTCAACAATCAATTAAACTATGACCAAACTCCCTCTATTTTGGAGAACAAATACACTACCAAAGGTTTTATATTTTTTCAAAATAACACCCTTTGTAGAATGGCTCGATATTCAAGAATCCTACTGCGAATAAAAATATGTCAAATTCTAATTCTAAATACCTGAAAAATGAGAAATGCTGGCGTTCACGGTTTATGTAGGAAATGTACTAAAAACACCAAAAATATGCAACAAAACCCTAATTTTCTCAAAAACTGTTCAGTAGGATTTTTTCTAACTGAGGTTCCAGTGTTTTCTACCCTCATATTACACATTGGCATAGAGAATATATTGGTACCTAGTCAGGATTTTGCACTAGAAGCAATCTGTGAGGCAAAAAACTGCCAAAATGAGCCACTGGTCTGAAGTATAAAACTGGGCATCGATCACTATAGAGCTACAAAGAGAGAGAATCGATGTCCAGTAACTAGAACATTTAGACAAACTAAAACCAGTAGTCAAACTAGACAAATTATAACTACACTAACTAAAATGTAGGTGCCAATATACCTGATCTGAGTGGTGTTTCTCCACAAATTTGCGGAGGTCTGTAAAAACACTCTCCATATATTTATGGAGCTCCGCAAATATATACAGAGGTCCATATTTGTATGCTTTGCTTAAGTACCAAAAAAGGAAAATTTTTATCATCATTTTCATTTTCTCCACAAATTTATGAAATGTGTATTGCGGACCTCTGCAAAATTTGAGGAGAAACAGCACCCTGGTAGGATCACACTCATCTAAATGTAAGTCTCACTAAATAGAATGTAGGCCTACTATATAAATGCTATCAACATCTTTTACTAAATATGAATGAACAAAGTAAACTATCTATCAATTTGGTAGCTTAAAAAAAACGTGTATATTTTGGTTGATTAGATCTCTTTGTAAACCTTGAAGACTGAATAAATCTTTTATAAAAATGTCCCTTTTCTCCATATTATGATGTTCCATAACTAATTAAAGCTATAGATACAGATATTGGTATGGCACATCTGAAGATTGATTGTGTGATATAGATCACATGTGACCCAGGGCTATGATAACCCATTATAAACGTTTGCTCCCAACATGTTTGTTCCCAACATGTTTGTTCCCAACCAACCACAACCCCACCCCCTACCCCCACTCCCAACTCCACCCCCACCCCACCGTGTCTTTGTGCACCACTGTTGGAGTATCTCTTGGTGTTAAAAGCGTCTCACTTTTTGATCTCACCTGCTCTTAACCATTGCAGGTTTAGGAAGTCTGTGTGAACGCTCATCTTTTAAAGGCTGGATTCAAGGTCACTAGCCTATTCTTCAACATTAGTTCACAGAGACATGTTTTTTAGGGTTGTTTTTGACATTTTTTATTTGTCTTTTTTCACTAGGAAAAAAAATTGTATGGACATTTTGGGAGAAACAGGAAGAGAAAGAGAGTTCCCGAGATGTGTATGAGCTTTTTTTGGGAGAGAAATACCAAAAAACAAAAGCAAGGTGAAATTTCAGTCAGCTGACCAATCTTCGTTTTTTGTAGGAAAACCGTCTCACAGAGACCCAGGGTCCCCTGGGTCAATAATATTTGAACCCTAATAGAACATCTACATACAACTCCTTATTCAGGGAAATCATAGTCAAATCTAAAAATGCTGCCACAAAAATATTGGTTGATACAAATAGTCAAACACAGGTTGGCCATCTTCAAAATGTTGAGCGACAAAAATCAAAATCACCAAGAACAATCATATTAGATGAACACCAGCAACAACACAATATATCAACCAACTGTTTATCAGTGCTAGTTTGGCACAATACCATGTTAGTCTTTGCACAGAGCCATATCCATCATGTACCGGTGTGCCACCAGGTGATTCTTCAGGTCGGTGGGAGTGAGTATACCTCGCACACACGTCACACAGTCTGAATAACTCTGGTAGATCTGGCTGACAATGTCTGCCCTGACATCCACATCCTTGTCCAGGTCATAGATGGTCTTTTGTATCATGAGCTCGTCATCATCGAGGTTGAGGCTCCGAGATGTTCCCTTATCGCCATGACTCAGGATGTGTGAACATGCAGTTAACAGAACGCCAAACTCTTCTTCACATCCGGAACATTTGTAGAGCCTTTTTCCCGTGTCCGTCTTCTTGACCTTTAGTACACAGTTCTCAACCTCACCAACATGAGCTGACTTCTGGTCAGTGTGCGTCTTCAGGTGTTCAAGAAGATCATATCTGTTGGTGAAGTTCTCCCCACATCTTTGACACTTTGTAGAATCAGCTTCTGCATGTGATTTTATATGTTCATCAAGATATTCCAACTGGCAGAATATGTCATGACAAATAAAACATATGTGAGCTGTAATGTGTTTGAACAGGTCAGGTTCATCTGGGAACCCTGTTCCACAATGCCAACATTTGTGAGTCAGTTTGTCTGCGTATGATTCCTCTTCTGCAGGGACTTCCACCTGTTGGTTTAGGCTGTCTTCCTGGATGAATGCTACATTATGGGTCATCATGTGTTCCTGTAAAGTCACCAACATACCAAATGTCTGGCTGCACACGGAACACTGGTGAGGTTTTTCTCCTGTGTGGGTCCTCATGTGTCGACCCAAGAATGATTTTCGAAAGAATGTCTTATTACACTGTGTACACTTGTGAGGTTTTTCTGTAGGGCGGCTCGACATACAATTCTGTAAAGTCTGTAAGCGACCAAACCGGGTGTACGGCCTATCTCCAGTATGACCTGAGTACACTATGTCAGTGCCAGCATCTGTGCAAGGAGCTTCTTCCACATCAGTCTTGACATATTGGTTGAAGCTATCCTGTTGGGTGTGGGTTGATGTATTTTCATTCTCTTCTGTCTCTTTGTGGGTGTATATTCTCGGCTGGGTTCTTGCACGCCTGGCTAGCTGCAATGGCAGCTTGATGTATGTAACACCCTTAGGTGCATGAGTCTGTATGTGAGCCGCCAGGTCTGCACACTCACTAAACGCCAAGTCACAAACAATACACTCGTATGTGTTTTGAACTGTATGTGTATTAATGTGTTCATTTAAGAGTCTCAACTCCTTAAAACTCTTGCTACACACTGAACATTTAGTGGGATTGTTCATTTCACAGAGTACCTCTCTTTTACATGTATTGAATGAAGAACCTCTGTGAGGCATTCCCTCTGTGTGGACCTCTGCGTGCTGGTTCAGGGTTGATTGACTAGGAAACACTTCGTCACACGTAGGGTGAGATGGGCCAACTTGCGGGTCAAGTATTACATGCGTGCGAGTCTCCATGTGTTGATCCAAATCTGATTTGTTGATAAAGGTCTCATCACATTGGCCACACTTTTGAATGCTTTCTGATGGGTGGGTTATCAACATATGGAGCTTTAAAGCCCAAGGCCAACCAAAAGACTTGGTGCACAAAGAGCAAGTATGCGTCTGCTCCCCTGTGCGAGTCGCCTCGTGTTTACTCAAACCTGATTTCTTCTTGTACGTTTTACCACACGTTGTGTCCTTGTGAGGTGTTGCTGAGGGATGGGTGAACATGTGTGTCTTTAAATTCCCTGACTGTGTAAACCTCTTGTTGCACACAGAACACTGGTGAGGCTTTTCCCCTGTGTGAAGCATCATGTGTCGCTGTAGATTTCCTGACAGACCAAACCTCTTGCTGCACACAGAGCACGGGTGAGGTTTTTCTCCTGTGTGGGTTTGTGTGTGTCGACTGAGAGCTGAAGGACTAGGAAATAGTTTGCCACATGTAGAACATTTGTTATGCGTCTTAATGATATGTGATTGAGGTTTTTCTCTGGTGTGGGTCACCATGTGTTTCTCCATACTAGATTTCCTGTTGAATGTTTTATCACACTTTTTGCATTTGTGAAGTCTTGCTCCAGGGTGCATCATCAACATATGTCGCTTTAAAGTCCATGACCGACTAGACGCTTTGTTGCATACCAAACAGTTGTAAATATTCTCTCTCATGTGAGTTAGCATGTGTCGACCCAAGCCTGATTTGCTTCTGAATGACCTATAACAGTGACTACACTTGTGCGGTTTTTCTGCAGGGTGGGTCATCAGCATATGACGTTTTAAAGTCTCTGCTTTATCGAACCTCTTGCTGCACTTGGAGCACTTGTGAGCCTTTTTTTCTAGCTTTTGTGCCAATCCGGATTTACCCGTGAATACCTTATTACAGTGACTACATTTGAGAAGTCTTTCCCCAGGGTGGCTCCTCAGCATATGCCCCTTTAAAGCATCTAACCGAACAAACCTCTTGCTGCACACAGAACACCTGTGAGTGTTCTCTTCTGTGTGTGTCAACATGTGTTTGGCTAAACCTGATTTCCGGGTGAATCTTTCAACACAGAGACGACACTTGTGAGGTTTGTCTCCCTTGTGTATGCTAAATATGTGTTGCTTTAAAGTCCATGCCCGACCAAAGGCCATGCTGCACAAAGAACACTTGTGAACCTGCTTCCCTGTATGCATCTGTATGTGTTTGGTCAAACTTGATTTCCTGGTGAAACTTCGAACACACCAATGACATTTGTGAGGTTTTTCTCCTGCGTGTATAGACATATGTCGCTTCAAAGTGGCTAATGGACCAAATCTCTTGCTACACACAGAACACTTGTGCTTTTTTTCACCCGTGTGAATTACCAAGTGCTGCTTTAAAACTCCTTTAGTAGAAAACCTCTTGTTGCAGACAGAACACGGGTAGTTTCTCTCCCCTGTGTGGGTCAGCATGTGCCGCTTTAGATGACCCAACCTAGTAAACCCCCGGTTGCACTCAGGACACTTTTGAGGTTTCTCTCCTGTGTGAATCATCATGTGTTGAACCAAGAGCGATTTCACAATGAAGGCTCTATCACACTGACTACATTTGTGAGTTCTGTCCCGTGTGTGCTGCTTCATGTGCATGTTTATATGAATAACTCTGTTGCCGCACACAGCACACTTGTATTTCTTCCTCCGTGAGTGGATCGTCACGTGTTGCTTCAACTCAACCAAAATAGCAAACCTCTTGTTGCACACAGAACACTGGTGAGGTTTCTCTCCTGTGTGGCTCATCATATGTGTAGCTAGATCTGATGGCTGTCTAAACCTCTTGTTGCACACAGAACACTGGGGAGGTCTCTCTCCCGTGTGGATGACCATGTGCTTAACCAGGCTTTTTCTCCATACAAATGCCTTATCACAGTGAGTGCATTTGTGTGGATTTCTTTCCGCTGGATTTTTCACCTGCACAGTTTTTCTGCTCGTTTTAGGATTCATCTTTCTTAAAGTTCTAACATGGATGTGGAGAATTACCTCAGGTTCTGTCTCTCGGTGACACACTTGGTTTATATCATCCGTGCAGTAAGTGCCAGCGTGCAGGATTTCCTGGGCTTTTCCTCCACTACGAATTTCGGGTCCTCACCTTTTTAAAATAAAAACAAAAAATAACCATTTTTATTACTAGGTTTAGGGGACTGGCTGCTGGCCATAAATAAAAACGGGTGTTTAAAATCAGGTTCAAATCATACAACAGGGTTTTCAGTCTGAACAAAACATTAACTTTGCATTTCATCACGCTGCTCTTTCCATGAGACCTGAATTTGGCAAAGCCCTCAAATCAAGTCTCTACATTGAGAGATATATATAACCCCCTACATAGACATTATCATATAGGGCTTTGTTGTTATAATACGACCCTGGTGAGTAACTCGCTAATGCTGAATGAATGCATGGGTGCAGCCCTGGTGAGAAGACTACCACAAGCTGCGTTCATGCATCATAACGACCAAGGTCAAAGTATATTGCACCAATGCAGCCTTAGTGAGTTACGTGCCGGGGCTGCTAGTTATTGTATTCTGAAACCCATCTCAAAACATGATTAAGGGTTCACATGCAATAGGCCAAAATGTAGTTGCCAAACCTTTTAAAAGTACTGTATTCAATATAATCAGTTCCTTACTAGACAACCTACTATTAAATATCGTTGAGGAATTATAGTTCTAAACCATCATTTGACTAAGCGCTCAGAGTGCTCATAATGACAAACACAGTAGTTTTGTTAGACAAATTAAAAGCTGGTATTTTAGATTTCTTGAATATGTCAAAGGAGAATTGATTGATTCAATAGATGACCAGAACATGGCATCACATTTTGGAAATATTTTAATCAACTGTTGTAATTAATTCACAAATGTAGAAGACATATTATGCATTGCTGGAATTATCAATGAACAATGAAAATTGTGTGACCTAACCACATGTGATAAAATATATGTCAGTAGATGCTGCAAATACAAGGTTATTAAAACTTTCTATTTTCATTTATGAGTTCAAATCATACGATGTTTCATCTGTTCATTATAACCTTTCTATCTTAATATTGTTCTGGCAGTTCCAAGGTGATCTGCAATTTAAAAGTCAGTGAGTGAACACAATCTGATCCTTTCGTTGACAAAAGTCTACATGTCAGTCTTTCCTCTTGCTAAGCACATTCTAGCACCCGGTCATCAGAGCTTGTATTGGGACTTACATTTGGGACAATTCATGATTCCCTTCATGTTATCTACAATTGGCATAGGGGCCTATAGCACATTGCCAAATAAACCATTTGAGCGCGGCCGACCCTTTGAGCTATAGTAACACACGGGCTTTTTCACTAAAAAGGGGTGCAATTTTTTTTGTCCCCCCCTCAAGAGGGGTCCAAATTTTTTTGGTCCCCCCCAAATCCACCAACCCCCCCCCTCCTGTTGTTAAAAAATGACCACTCCCTAAACCACCTAATTGCACCCTTATTCTGGCGTGAGGCCATATATCAAACATCATGGTATAAAGGAAGGTAGAGCTCGGGCTGATCATAGCAGTCTTAATACATACAGGTAGTCATATTGATCATGTATTGTATACATTTTCTATATTGCGAATCTCAACACATCATTTGAAACAGGATAATTTTCAAATCCTTAAAATTAACTACAAATATATACATCTGCAATTAATCATGGAAAATTCTATAGATTATCTTATATTCCAAGTCCTAGCGGGAAGAATATAGTCCAAAATCATACTCTCTTGCAGAGAACATCAGCAACAACAAAAGGTATTACACTAATTAATTACTACTAGTGTAGGCACGAAGCCATATCTACCATGTATCTATGTGCCACTAGGTGAAGTTCTAACTCTGTAGGTGTCAGAAAGCCTTTACCACAACTCGCACATTCAGAGTAACTCTGATAAATTTGGCTGATAACGTCGTTTCTGACACCCTCTCTGACATCCTCGTCCAACTCATACACAGTTCTCAGGATCGTAATGTCATTGTCATCATCCAGCCTACTGCTTTGCTCATTTTGAGATGTGTCTTTTACACCATGACTGAGTATATGTGAACATGCAGTCAAAATATTATCAAACTCTTTTTCACAACATGAACATTTGTACAGCATTTTTCCTGATTCTGTCTTTTTGACCTTCAGTACAGAGTTTATGACCTTCCCAACCTGAGCTGAGCTCTGGTCAATATGAGTGTTTCGATGTTGCACAACATCATGTTTTTCGATGCGGTTGTCGCTATGTCTTTTAGCCTTAGTCAAGTCAGTTTCTATAGGCAGTGTTATATATCCATTTTCCTGTACCTCGTTAATCACATATCCAGGGAGTATCTCAACCTCAACCAGAGCTGTCCTCTTGTTAATATCAAGATGTTGAACAAGATCCTCTTTCCCAGTCTGTGAACACAGGCCCATGTCTACCGTGTGTTTTTCGATGCACTTGTCGCTTTGTCTTTTACCCCTAGTCAAGTCAGTTTCTATGGGCAGTGTTATATATCCATTTTCCTGCAGCTCCTTTATCACATATTCAGGGAGCATCTCAACCTTAACCAGAGCTGTCCTCTTGTTAATATCAAGATGGTGAACAAGATCCTCTTTCCCAGTCTGTGAACACAGGGCCATATCTACCATGTATCTATGTGCCACCAGGTGAATCTCCAAGTCAGAAGGTGAAAGAAATCCCCTCGCACACGTCTCACAGTCGGAGTAACTCTGGTAGATTTGGCTGACAATGTCTGCCCTTACATCCCTGTCCTTCTTTAGCTCATAGACAGTTTTTGGGATCCTATGATCACCATCCTCCAGCCTAATGCTCTGCTCATTTTGAGATGTGTCCTTAACACTATGACTAAGCATATGTGAGCATGAAGCTAAAATATCATCAAACTCTTTTTCACATGAACATTTGTACAGCATTTTTCCTGCTTGTGTCTTTTTGACATTCAATATAGAGTTCATGACTTTCCCAACCTGAGCTGGTTTCTTGTGAGGGTTCATGTCTTGAACAAGATCATGTTTGTTGGTTAAGTGGTCCCCAGATCCAAGACTCTCAGGAGAATCACCTCCTACTTGTGTTTCTATGTGTTCATCTCTGGGAATCCTGTCCATCTCCACCTCAGCTGGCTTCTTGTGAGTATTGAAGTGGTGAACAAGATCATTTTTGTTGGTAAAGTTCTCCCCACATTTCAAACACTTAGAATCAGCTTCTGTGTCAGTTTTTGTAAGTTCTTGTTCCTTCATCACACATGCAGGGACTTCCTCAACCCGAGCTGCTTTCTCATCAGTATGGTTCTGTATGTGTTGAACAGGATCATCTTTGTTGGTTAAGCTGTCCCCAGATCCTAGACCAGCAGCAGAATCAGCTTTTATGTGTGTTTCTGTAGAATCATCTCCCTCGTTTATCACACATTCAGGGACCACCTCTACCTCCACCTCAGCTGGATTCCTGTGGGTATCAAGGTGTTCAATAAGATCATCTTTGTGAGTAAAGATGTCTCCACATCTCAAACACTCGGTAGAATTAGCTGCTGCATGTGTTTTAATATGCTCATTTAGATATTCCAACTGACAGAATATATCATGACAAATAAAACATATGTGAGCTGTAATGTGTTGGAACAAGTCGGGTTCATCTAGGAATCCTGTGTCACAATGCCAACATTTGTGAGTCAGTTTGTTTACATATGATTCCTCTTCTATAGGGGCCTCTAAGTTTAAGCTATCCTGTTGGATGTGTGCATCATGATCTATCATGTGTTCCTCTAAAGTCTCTAATCGACTAAACCTTTTGCTGCACTGGGAACACTTGTAAGGCTTTTCTCCTTTGTGGGTCATTGTGTGTCCTTCTTGGTCACTGCTCATTGTATAGTCTTCTTCCTCTCCTTCTGTTTCTTCATGTCTTAACCTCCTCCTTAATTTGTTCTGTTTGTGGGTCATTGTATGTTGTTTTACCACTAGTCCATTTCTAAATCTCCTTTTCCTCACTCTCTGATCAAAACCCCGGCCTGAGCTCATGTGGGACTTTTTACCTTTGTGGGTCATCATGTGTCTGTCCAAGACTGCTTTCGAGATGAACGCTTTATCACATCGAGTACATCTGTGCTGTCTTTTGCCAGCTGGCTTGTTTTTGTTTTGGGTCTCTGCTCTACCAGCCATTTTGTAAGGGTTTGCTTTATGTGTTTTCCTGATGTGCCAGTTCAGTCTTTTATTCAGAACGAATGCCTCGTCACAGAGAGTACATTTGTAAGGTTTTTCTCCTGTGTGGAACATGATGTGTGCCTTGATGTCCTCTGATCTGACAAAACTTCTGTCACAGAGAGAACATTGGTAACGTTCTCCCTTGTGCTTCTTTCTGTGTTTAATGTATACTCGTCTATCAGCAAACCTCATGTTACAATGAAGACACACGTGAGGTTTGTCACTTGTGTGTGTCAGCATGTGTTTCTCCAAAGTCACCAACAGACAAAACCTCTTGCTGCACACTGAACACTCATGAGGCTTTTCTCCTATGTGAGTCTCCATATGTCTATCCAGGACAGATTTCAGAATAAATGCCTCTTTACATTGAGTACACTGGTGAAGTTTCACCCCTGGTTCAGCGCCTGTGTGTGCATTCAAGTCTGCCTTCACAGTGTGGTTTGACATATGTCGCTTTAGATACTCTGATTTAACAAATCCCTCGCTGCACACAGAACACTTGTAAGGTTTCTCCACTGTGTGAGTTATCTTGTGTAAGGCCGAACCAGAGTTCTGGGAGAAACGCTTTTGAGGCTGACCCTGCTTTGGTTTTTCTTGTGCATGCATCATCAACATATGTCGCTTTAAATACCCCAAATGACTAAACCTCTTGCTGCACACAGAACACTTAGGTTTATTGTTAGTCCGAGTCATTTTGTGCTTGGTCAAATCTGATTTCAGATCAAATTGAGTGCGAGGTTTTCCTTTAGTGTGAGTCACCATATGAACTTTTAGACTTGATTTCTGGATAAAGGCCTTATCGCATTGAGAACACTTGTGAGGTTTCTCTCCTGTGTGGATCATCGTGTGCATCTTTAAGTTTGCTTTTGTACTGAATACTTTACTGCATTGAGAACATTCAAAGCTTTTATCTCCTGTATGACCCATCATTTTTCTGGTGTGCTTCATGATCATGTGATTGTGTAAATTTCCCGACCGACTAAACCTCTTGCTGCATATGGAACACTTATGAGGCTTTTCATCTTTATGGGTCAGCATGTGCGTAGCTAAAGCTGATTTCTTGGAGAATGTCTCATCACACTGAAGACACTTTTGAGGTTTTTCTCTGTGGGCCATCACCATGTGCCGCTTTAAAGTCCCCGATTGTCTAAATACCTTGCTGCATACAGAACACTTGTGAGGTTTTTCTCTTGTGTGAGTCGGCATGTGTCTAGTGAAACCTGATTTCTGGATTAAAGTCTCTCCCTCAGGTTTAACATCAATGTGAGTCATTAAGTGGTTGGTCAGATCTGATTTCAGTACAAACTCCGTATGACACTGACTACACTTGTGGGGTTTGAACCCTGCATGAGTCTTGGTGTGACTTATCAAGTTTCTTTTCTCAATAAACCCCATAGAACACAGAGTACATTTGTAAGGTCTTTCTCCTGTGTGGATCATCATGTGTCGTTGTAAATGTGCTTTACTACTAAAGATCTTGTTGCACACAGAACACTGGTGAGGGTTTTCTCCTGCACCCACCCTTCTGCTGGGTGCAGGTTTTACTGGAGGTGCTCTCAAAGATTTATACTTGTGAGTTTTCCCTCTTTTGTGGGTCAACAAGTGACTTCTCAGCTGTCTGTACCCAGTGAATGCTTTAGCACACAGACTACATTTATGAGTTTTTTCGCGAGTGTGGTATAACATGTGATTTTTCAAGCTCCTATTCTCGATGAATCCCTGATCACACAGAGTACATTTATAAGGTCTTTCTCCTGTGTGGATCATCATGTGCCGCCTTAAATTTCTTGATGAAGGAAAGCTCTTGCTGCACACAGAACACTGGTGAGCCGTTCCTCCTGCATCTACCTCTCTGCTGGCTGCGGGTTCTACTGGAGACTTCATCTTGCGTCTTGTGTCTGACAGACTGAGGGACTACCCCAGGTGATGTCTCTACGTTAGTAAGTTGTTGGTTTGTATCATCTGTGAGGGGCGCGTAGAGTAAGTACTCACATACAGGAACGTCTCATTATGTCTGAGCTTTTACGTCTCTTCTATCGCGGTACTCACCTTAAAAAAAAATAGAAAGAAAAGTCAATGATTGATGTACTTTTAAGTTGATTTTAAGGGTTTTAAAGCTATTCGTATGAAGTTTTAAAAGAATTAAAGTAAATTGGTTGACTCGAGATATGTTTGAAAAAAGAAAAATATAGAATTAGTGAGTTAGACGTAATCCTTTCTACCAGTCAAGGCTCTCTACCTCATATATCATAAAGCATGGTGCAAAACGAAAAGAGAAAAAGATCTGTATTATTGATTGTATGATATTAAATATCTGGTGGGGCTTTTCTAGGCAAGCCAGATTTTCACGAGACGAAAGTTTTTCACTTGTTTTTGACAGACAATCAGAATACTGCTTGTCCAAAAAAGCAGTGATCTGATCCACGCATGATCGAATCTATGAGAAAACTGCTACAAAGGCACGTTCCCTACTCTTTCTGAAGGATAGCAAGTGTTCTTTTATTTGCCTGGTCCTCAAAACATGGTCGTGTACCATAGAACAGACACGGGCAGACAAGCTGTGGCCTTTGATATCTCAGATGTTGTTCACCGAGGGGAGATCACAGGGCTGACCACCAGTATGAAGGCTCAGGGTTCACACATGGGCAGCAGCTGCCAACACAGCATCCAGCCATAAGACACCTCGAGTTTTGTCGCCTTTTGAGATTTCAGTATTCTAATTGGTATTATGTAAGGCAGCCAATGAAGCTATTCAACTAATAATGCCCACATCATGAAGGTCCCCACTACACAGGGGGAATTTGAGCTGTGAGAAAACACATAGGAGGTACTGTGTCCGTGCAGTGAGTGACAAGGTAATATCTCATGGTGAATACGGTCTATCAATGCTAAAGCAATGGGAGGCCCTTCCCCAGGGGAGCGTGCAATAACCCTAGGTCGTATTGCATGCTCTCAGGGTCACGTGACCCACGGGACAGTTTAGTTTCTTGTTTTTTTCATGTTTTTTATGGTACCGTAAAACCTCGCGTATAAGCCGCGGCTTGTACGCGAATCAGACTCAGCTTTCTTTTGATACCAAACATGCCTATATAGGGTGCGGCTTATACAAGAGTTTTTATAAGTATACTACAGTACCAAATTAACAATTCTCAGATGGCATCTGCGGCTTATAGGATCGCACCAAACTTGGGGTGCGGCTTATGCGCGAGTTAGGCTTATACGCGAGGTTTTACGGTAGTTTATGTCGATTTTTCATGGAAAACCCTGAAATGAGCAAAGAACGTCACTGCTTACTGCACTCGCAGGGCTTGGGCCGTATTGCACGCTGGCCTACCGCCATGCCCTGCAAGTACAGTAACCAGTGACTCGGTCACTTTAGTGTGCAGCTGTCTATATATGTCTGTATAAACACACTTTGAAGACCCTCATTTATTTTAATGAGATTCTATGCGGGATATAAGTAGCACCTCTCTGACCTGCTTTTTGCCTTTCAACTTTTTTGAGACATTTACACTTACTACAAAATCATTTGACTAAGCGCATGGTTCAAGCAATGGTAAATATAGATGTCTTGTCAGGTAAATATAAAGCTGGCATTTTGGACGTGTCAAGAGTGGGCTCAACTAGAATTGTTTGGCTAAATAATTGACCAGAAAGTGGCATTAGGTTTGGGACATATTTTAATCAACAGAACTAACTCTCAAATGTAGACATAACATGGATTGTTGAAATTGTCAACGGACAATGAGAAATGTGCAACATAAACACATGACTCCTTAATGTTCTTCCAGTAGACTAGTCCAAAAATCTGAATAAGGTTTTGGGAATATTTTCCATGTAAAACATAAACACATGTACTATATCAATAAATGGATATCAATGAATGTAGCAAAAACAGGTTATTAAAGGGAGTGTTCATTTGTTAGGGGGTGGCAGGGTTGGGGTGCACAAGTTATTGCATGCGGGGGCGTAAAAACTGTTTGTGCCTTTGCATGAGATTTTACCAATCCCCTGTAATTGATAAATGAACACTCCCTAAGAGTTGTAATACATTTTGTTTCATCCAATGGTTAATTCTCTTCGATGTTTCAGACGCTCTGTATTAGATGATCAGCAATAACAAAAGGAGATACAGAATGGCAGATTACACAATATACAGCAGTCCAACATTATAGCACTCCAATGCACTATATGGATATATATCTAAAACTGGACATCGACATCCATGTAACAGAAAGCTATATTTAGTAGAAGTAGAAATCCATGAATATCTATATGAAGGAGAACACCATGTTCATGCCTATATGTCTGTGTGTATGTTCATTTCGAAATTCAAGATTGCAACCATTCATTGAATGCCACCATGCTTTCAATGTAATCTCGAATTGCAGTTGCAGTAGTTTGATACTAATTAAAATAAATCTATTCTATTTTTCTTTCATGAACAGTTGGCATCCCATAGATTCAAGATGGCTATCACTTATTGAATGTCCCGATGCTTGAAATGCAATCTTGACTTGTAGTTGCATTAATTTGATACTATCAAAAAAACAAATCCTATTTGATTTTTCCTTCATTCAACCCATTCAAGATGGCTACCATTTAAATGCCACAATGCTTTCAGTGCAATGAAGAATTGTAGTTGCATTAATTTGATATCTATATAAGAACATTTCTATTTGATACCTTTTTCAAACACAGTTGGCACCCCATAGGTTTAGGATGGCCACCATTCATTGAATGCCACAATGCTTTAAATGCAATCTTGAAATGTAGTTGCATTAATTTTATACTGTTAAAAACATCCAATTTAGTTGGTTTTTTTCATGAAGAGTTGGCACCCCATAGGTTCAAGATGGCCACCAATCATTGAATGCCATAATGCTTAAATGCAATCTTGAGTTGCTGTTGCATTAATTTGATTCTTAAAAAAACAACTTTCTTTTTTTTCTTTCATGAACAGTTGGCACCCCATACATTCAAGATGGCTACCAGTCATTGCATGCCACAATGCTTTAAGTGCAATCACGAATTGTAGTTGCAATTATCTGATACTAATAAAAGAACTAATTCTATTCTTTTTTTTTATTCATGAACAGTTGGCACCCCATATATTTAAGATGACTACCATTCATTGAATGCCCCGATGCTTGAAATGCAATCTCGAATTGTAGTTGCATTAATTTAATGCTAATAAAAAACAAATTCTTATAGATTTTTCTTTCATGAATATTTGGCACCCCATAAGGTGGCCACCATTCATATTAATGCAAATAGAATGCTTTAAGTGCTATCACGAATTGTAGTTGCATTAATCTGATACTAAAAAAAAAAATTCTATTTGATTTTTCTTTCATGAACAGTTGGCACCCCATAAATTAAAAATGCACCCAGCACCCAGGTCAACAGCTATATACGGACACGTGTACCTCCCGTACCTGTTCTCCTTCAATGCACAGTGAAGAGGGTGGGAGGGGGTGACCATCAACAGTGCATAAACACTTTGATTGGATGACAATGCAGTTTTTATATTACAACCTAAATTTGTGCAACGAAAATCATCAAGAAATACTAAGTATTTTTTCCAAAGAATAGGTTTTCTAGAATGGCTCGATACTCAGAAATCCTACTGCGAATAAAAAAAAGTCAAATTCTGATTCTAAACACCTGAAAAGTGAGAAATGCTGGCGTTCACGGTTTATGTAGGAAATGTACTAAAAACACCAAAAATATGCCACAAAACCCTAATTTTCTCAAAAACTGTTCAGTAGGATTTTTTCTAACTGAGGTTCCAGTGTTTTCTACCCTCATATTACACATTGGCAAAGAGAATGTATTGCCACCTAGTCAGGATTTTGCCCTAGAAGCAATCTGTGAGGCAAAAAACAACCAAAATGAGCCACTGGTCTGAAGTATAAAACTGGGCATCGATCACTATAGAGCTACAAAGAGAGAGAATCAATGTCCAGTAACAAGGAGATCAGAGCTCAGACTGATGCCAATAGACTTTACACAGAGCCATATTGACCATGTATAGTATACAATATAATGATAATGAAACTGGATAATTTTTGTATTCTTTAAACTGGCTGAAAACAGTACATCAGCCAATACTTGGGGCAACTACTACAAACACTATCCTAATCCTTAGGAACAAACATCAAAAACAATACTATCTTGCAAACTATACCTGCAACAAAATAAATCAGTTAGATGGCACAGCTTAAGCTTTTAATTACTAATAGTCTTGGCATAAAGCCAGATCCACCATGTAGCGATGTGCCACAAGGTGATTCTCCAACTCTGTAGCTGTAAGAGCACCCTTCACACATGTCAAACAGTCCGAGTAACTCTGGTAGATTTGACTGACAATCTCGTCTCTGACATCTGTGTCATTGTCCAACTCACAGACAGTCTTTTGGATCAGGTTGTCATCTTCTACCGTGAGGCTCTCCCCATTTTGACAGGTTTTGAGTGTACTATGAATCAGGATGTGCGAACATGCAGTTAGAATATCATCAAATTCTTTTTCACATTCTGAACATGTGTAAGACTTTTCTCCAGTCCTTTTCTTCTTGATATTGAGGACATACTTATTGACGGGAGCTAACTTCTTGTCAATATGGCTGTTCCAGTGTTTAAGAAGATCAAGTTTGTTGATGAAGTTTTCCCCACACCTCAAACACTCAGTGGAATCAGCTTGTGCATGTGTTTTGATATGTTTGATGAGATATTCCAACTGACAGAATATGTCATGACAAATAAAACATATGTGAGCTGTTATGTGTTGGAACAAGTCGGGTTCATCTAGGAACCCTGTTTCACAATGCCAACACTTGTGAGTCAGTTTGTCTGTGTATGATTCCTCTTCTGCTGGAGTCTCTAAGTTAAAGCTATCTTGTTGGATATGTACTTCATGATCTATCATGTGTTTCTGTAAAGCCTCTAACTGACTAAACCTCTTGCTGCACTGAGAACACTTGTAAGGCTTTCTTTCCTTGTAGGTTGTGTGTTGTGGTTCTTCTTGTTCATCGCTCAGATCTTCTTCCTCTTCTTCTAATACTATTTTACGTCTTAACCTCCTAGGGCGCACAGAATAGGTGTAAGGTTTCTCTCCTGTGTGGGTCTGCATGTGGTGTTCTAACACTTCATCATGTCTAAACTGCTTCATGCACACAGAACACTGGTGTAACTCCTTCTGTCTTCCTCCAGTGTACTTCAATTTGTTCTGCTTTGGGGCCTCCAATCTAGCAAAACTCCGGTAAGGATTTACGACCCCAGGATGTTTTTTTCTCATGTGTGCATTCAGTTCTTTGTTCAGAATGAAAGTCCTGTCACATAAAGTACACTTGTGTGGCCTTTCACCTGTGTGGACCATCATGTGGCGCTTGAAGCACTCGGACCGGATAAAGCTGCTTCCACAAAGATGACATTTGAAACTGTTTCCTACCTTGTGGCTCTGAATGTGTCTATTTAAGTCTCTTCTATCAGAAAACCTCTTAGTACAATAATTACACCTGTGAGGTTTGTCACTTGTGTGTGTCAGCATGTGTGTATCTAACGTCAGTAGCAGACAAAACCTCTTGCTGCACACTGAACACTCATGAGGCTTTTCTCCTATGTGAGTCTCCATGTGCTCATCTAAGACTGATTTCAGAGTAAATGCCTTTTCACAATAAGTACACTTGTGAAGTCTTGCCTCAGGCTGAGTTACTGTCTGTGAGTTCAAGTCTGCCTCCACAATGTGGTTTGACACATGTTCGTTTAGTTGCTCTGCCTCGGGAAACACTTCACTGGACACAGAGGACTTGTAAGGCTTTTCCACTGTGTGAGACTCCATGTGTCGTTTAAATGTGTCCAACAAAGTAAATGATTCGTTGCACACAGAACACTTGTGAGGTTGTTCTTTTGTGTGAGTCACATGTTTAGCCACATCTGCATTCTCAGACTGACTACACTTTTCTCCAGTGTGGACAATCAAAATGTGTCGCTTTAAATTCCCGGACTGACAAAACGTCTTGCTGCACACAGAACACTGGTAAGGTTTTTCTCCTGTGTGGAGCATCATGTGAATCTTCAAGACTGATTTTGCGGTGAATGCTTTATCACACTGAGTGCATTTGTAAGGTCTTTCTCCTGTATGAGTCATTTTGTGCATCTTTAATATTGATTCTGTGGTGTAAGGCTTTTCTCCTGTGTGAGTCGCCATGTGACTCCTCAGTTCCTTTTTCCGAATGAACGCTGCATCGCACTGACTACACTTGTGAGGTCTTTCTCCGGGGTGTTTCATGATCATGTGTTGATTTAAAGTCTCAGAGTGGCTAAAACTCTTGCTGCATACAGAACACTTGTAAGGCTTGTCTCGCATGTGAATCCTCATATGTATCTTTAAGGCAGATTTTATGTTGAATGCCTCATCACACTGTGAACATTGGTAACGCTTCTTGTCTTTGTGAGCCACCATGTGCTGAGCCAGGCCTGATCTCTGGATGAACGCCTTATCACACTGACTACACTTGTACGATTTTACGCTAGAGTGGGTCAACATGTGAGTTGTTAAATTCCCTTTTTGGATGAATGCCTTATCACATTGGGCGCATTTGTGAGGTCTTTCACCTGTGTGAATCATCATGTGTAACTTCAGGTTTGATTTTGCATTGAATGCCATACAACACTGAGAACATTTTAAGCATTTTTCACCTCTGTGAGTCGCCAAGTGACTTCTCAGTTCCTTTTTCCGGATAAACGCTGCATCACACTGACTACACTTGTGCGTTTTTTCTCCAGGGTGTCTCATGATCATGTGTTGACTTAAAGTATTTGAGTGACTAAAGCATTTGCTGCATACTACACACTTGTAAGTAATTTCTCCTGTGTGTGTCTTTATGTGCATCTTTAAGGCTGATTTTATGTTGAATCCTTCATCACACTGACTACACTTGTATGCTCTTTCTCGAGGGTGTTTTATGATCATGTGTTGACTTAAATTCCCTGAGTGACTAAACCCCTTATTGCACACACAACACTTGTGAGGTTTCTCGCCTGTGTGGGTCACCATGTGTTCCCTTAAGGCTGATTTCATATTGAATTCCTTTTCACAGTTAGTACACTGGAAACATTTTCCTCCTGTGTGATCCTTTACTACATCTAAACCCGCGTTCACAAAGGAAGTCTTCTCAGACTGACTACACTTGTCAGGTTTTTCCCCAGTGTGGTTCATGATCATATGTCGCCTTAAATTTCCCGGCTGACTAAAACTCTTGTTACACACAGAACACTGGTGAGTTTTATCGCCTGTATGAGTCATCATGTGCTTTTTTAAATTAAATTTTTGGGTGAACACTTTATCACACTGACTACATTTGTGAGGTCTCTCTCCCGTGTGAGTCATTATGTGTAACTTCAAGGTTTTTTTCTCGATAAATGCCTTAGGACATAGAGTACATTTATAAGGTCTTTCTCCTGTGTGGACCATCATGTGTCGCTTTAAATTTGCTTTAAGACTAAACCTCCAGTTGCACACAGAACACTGGTGAGGTTTCTCTCCGGTGTGGAGCATCATGTGTCGCTGTAAATGTGATTTAAGACTAAGTGTCTTGCTGCACACAGAACACTGGTGAGGTTTTTCTTCTGTGTGGGACAGCATGTGATTTCTCAAGGCCTTTTTCTCGATGTATGCCGCATCACACAGGGTACACTTGTGAGGTCTTTCTCCCGTGTGGATCATCATATGTTGCTTTAACGTCCCGCGTCCACTGAAGCTCAGGCTGCACACAGAACACTGGTGAGCTTTATCGTCAATGTGATTCATGTTATTATTCAGGTCAGCTTTTAGTACAAACTCCTTATCAGACTGATTACATTCCTGAGGTTTTACTGTGTGAGACCTCATGTGAGTTATCAATGTTGTTTTCTTGATGAACGCCTGTTTACACTGAGTGCATTTGTGAGGTTTCTCTCCTGTGTGGGTCGTCATGTGATTTCTCAAGGCTTTTTCCTCAATGTATGCTGCATCACACAGAGAGCACTTATGAGGTCTTTCTCCTGTGTGGATCATCATGTGCCGCTTTAAAGCTCCATGTCCACTGAAACTCAGGCTGCACACAGAACACTGGTGAGGTTTTTCTCCTGTGTGGGTCACTCTTGCTGTATCCACCTCTCTGCTGGCTGCAGATTCTACTGGAGACGCCATCTTGTCTCTAGTCTCTGGCAGACAGAGGACTGATCTGCTACAGTCTCAGTGTCAGTTGCTGGTTTATACCCGCTGTCTAGGGGAAGTACTTGTGTACAGGAACCTCTGATTATGGATCAATTTGGTCCTTTCTTCTATCCCAGTACTCGCCTTTCAGAATAGAAAGAAAAGACAATAGTTGAAGTACTTGATAAATTCTAAAGATGTGTAGACAAACCGTTTCACATACAAGCTACAGCTTGTAAGGGAGACTCCACTGTGATCCTTAAAGTCTAAATTGGAATAGAGGCCATATTTTATTATGTGTAACACTTTTACTATAAGCCAGATTTAGCTGTTCCCTCACACTCCGGTTAAAGGCTGGGTTTTATGGTAATATATATGGTAATAATATGTGCCCTGCAAACATAGACAGGGGGATGAGGAGACATTTATTCATTTATTTTATTCAACCGATCATCACATACAAGAAGTGATACATGAAAGTCTTCCCGGTTAATTCTGCGGGGGTAATCCATACAGTGACTTACGCTTCAACAATTTTAGATAACCTTTTGGCTCAAACCGGGGTTGCTTCTTATAGGTGAAGTTACCAAGAAATGTCTGTCTTTGATAACCATTCATAAAGGTCCAAGTTTAGATAAGTGTGGCCTTTGAGAAAATAAAAGAGCTAAATTGTTTTTATCAAAATCTAGAGAGACTAAAGGGTGGGTTTCATGGTAAATGCCAATTTATCATACAGATTTATTCTGAAGTCAAATTACGTCTTTTGAACCTTTGTCGTCAGGTTTGGGAAATAAATTTAATGAAGGCATAGGGATTCAGTCAAAATGTTTAAGAAAGAAACTACGGAAACCTTTGTGGCTTTCTGACTCTCCCAAAATTGAATAACTGACAAGAACATGGCATAAATTCTGGGAATATTTTAATAACCAGAAAATAATCAATACACATATATTGGATCCATATACAACAATATTAAAAGAATTATGTTATGTAAAATGGTCAGAAAATGAATAGTATGTAACATGTTAGGTCAACAATTCATCAATTGCGAGTTCTTCACCCAGTGTTATCTACCGGTAACAAATCACATTGCAGGATGTT
This sequence comes from Harmothoe impar, assembly GCA_947462335.1. Lineage (NCBI taxonomy): Eukaryota > Metazoa > Annelida > Polychaeta > Phyllodocida > Polynoidae > Harmothoe > Harmothoe impar. The sequence goes on from OX381712.1 coordinate 9,087,263, forward strand.
TCATTCAATAGTCCATGTTATGCCATGATGTCCATTCCTCGACTCTTCCAGGCAGACTGCGTTATTACAACATGCAGCAGTTTTGGAGTGATATGTAGTTGTAGGACGGCTGGGTGGAAACTACCTTTGAATCATAACCCTAGTAAGTCACATGGCGGTGCTGATTTGTCAAGGTTTGTACACAGGCACAACAAGTATGGTCATATATATCATAGGGCCTAAAAAGAAAGAGTTGTGTTCCGGTAAGGGCAAAAATAAATAGGGTCGGTAGGTCATTTCTTTTCTTTTTCTTTTTTGCAATTTTTTTTTAAAGTAGTAAAATCGCCAAAAATGTCCTAAATTTTCTCAAAATTAAAAAAAATGGGCAAAAAATATTAGGGTCGGCCCCTATTTTTCGTTTCTTTTTGTTTCAACTTGGTCATATAACGTACTGGGCCCTCCCGCTAATAAGTGCTGGGCCTTTTACAGACTAGAAAACCGTCATATCTCATGTTTTCTGGACAGTTGAACTCTTAGCTACTTGTATTGTATATCCTTGATTATAAGGTAGTTTAACGTCTGGATGGCACGTGGCATTTCGGACTAGGCACTTATTAAATAGCTTTGTAGATCAGTATACTCAATTCCCAGTATAACATACAGTATTAAAACAGGATTAATAGTTTGTAAATGTCCTCGGTAATTAATATCACATACATAGAATATTATCACTTCATGACAATAGTATTGTCCCAATCCTATCTAACATTCTAAAAGCACAGTTAAAAAGTTAATTACTTCATTCATGACATGATTGCAACTTTCTTAAATTGGATATTCTATAATATATGCATGAGGGTTACGACTAGAATCCCATAGTGTTATTGCAGCCTCATAATCACATGTGAATCTAATACCAGCGTCTGTATATCGCCGCACACCAGCAAAGGATACATTGAGAAAGATCAATACAGATTGAGCTTAAACATCCTCCTTTCACAGATATAGTGACTTAGATAAATGAAAGGAGAAAGCATGGTTAACACTTATCTAGTTACTGAGTAGAAAACCACCACATTACCTAGTAAGTATTAATATATCTGTGGCTTACCACCAAAATTATATAATTATCTGGCTTAAAATATGCGGCATATAATAAGAATTCAACTGTTATAAAGGAACTGGATTACAAACATTGAAGCTTTGCTGTGTCTGAATCTTCCTGAGCCATTAAGTTCAAGTTTCATAAAATAACAACCGTGCTAGTATGTTTATACATATGCAAACAATTATAACTGCCCTTATCGTCCTCCCAAATTATTAGTAACGTAAAAGACCAAACTACCGGGTACATACTGACTCGACGTTAGGGAGTAAACATATTTTAACAACAAAAAAAGAAGAAAAAAAGGGGGGGGGTCGAAATCTTTATCTCCACCTCCTGCGGGTCGAAAATCCTGCATGTTCAAGTGCCGTTGTTGCATAGTATTAAACGCCCCCCCCTCCAAAAGGGGGCGAAATATTTTACCGCTCCCTTTGTTTAAAGATGAGCACTCCTTTACAGCATTTGTACCAACAGAACGACCATGAAGAATGGAAGAGCTCAGGCTAACGATAATAGTCCTGACACAGAGCCAAATTGACCCTGTATCTTTTGGCAAAAAGGTGATTGCACAAGTCTTAATACTATAGTTTTCTATAAACATCTGCGACAACAAAAGATAATAATTAATAAACTGGCTGAACTGCAAACATTAATACTAGTTTGGCGGAAGGCTATACATGTACTAGGCTAGCCATAAAACCTTATATCAATGTGTAATAAAAGTCTGTGGGTGTAGGCATACTCCTCAACACATAGTTGTTTTATCTAATTGTCTTATCTACAATGTGCTTAAAGTCTTATCACACGTGTATCACCAGGTGATGTTTTAAGTCTGTAGGGCTAAGAAAGCCCCTCACACAGTCTGTGTACACAGAGCCAGATCCACCATGTATCTATGTGCCACCAGGTGATTCTCCAAGTCTGTAGGTGTGAGAAAGCCCCTTGTACAAGTCACACAATCGGAATAATTCTGAACAATTTGGCTGACAATGTCTGCTTTGACCTCCGTATCCTCGTTCAGCCCATACACAGTCCTCTGCATCACAAGGTCGTCATCATGAAGGTCGAGGTTCTGCTCGTTCTGAGATTCGCCCTTAGTGCTGTGACTCAGTATGTGTGAACATGCAGTTAACAGGACTCGGAACTCTTTGTCACATCCGGAACATTTGTACAGCCTTTTTCCTGATTGTGTAACCTTGACCATGAGGACAGAGTTTGCGACCTTTCCACCCTGAGCTGCTGTATCGTCAGTATGAGTTTTTAAATGTTTAACAAGATTCTTTTTGTTGATAAAGTTCTCCCCACATTTCATACACCTATTAGAATCAGCGGTTCTGCGGGCCTTCATGTGTTTGTTTTGTGTGTGTTTACATTTATTATGTGTGCGTTTACGCGTGTTTGCTCCCCGATGAGTCTTCATGTGCCTAGCTAGGTGTGATGACCGACCATAGCTCTTGCTGCACACAGTACAGTGGTGTGTGACTCCTCTTGTGTGGGTCAGCATGTGATATCCTAAGTTCCCTGACTGTGTAAACCTCTTGTTGCAGATCGAGCACTGGTGAGGTTTCTCCCCTGTGTGGGTCACAATGTGAATACCTAGTGCTGACAAGCAGCTTACTGTCTTGCCGCACACAGAACACTGGAAGGGACCTTTACCCTGTGCAGTGTGTATCTGCATGTGAGCTTGTAGGTTTACAGCCTGTGGGAATGTTTTACTACAAACTGTACACTTATGCTGGTTTCCTGTATCTGTATTCATGCCTTCTTTTGAGGTGCTTAACTGGTTGTGGGGTTTCTCTCCTGTGTGTGTGTTCATGTGTTCAGTTAACGTTTTTGCCTTCTTAAACTTTTTGCTGCACACAGAACATTTGTGGGGGGTTTCTTCCTTCGTTAAATCATGGTCTAACAGTCTTTTGTGCGTTAACCTCTTGCTGCTAACAGAATGCTTGCAAGGCTTTTGTCGGATGTGACTTAGTCTGTGCTGTTTAAGGGCTGCCAGACTAGGAAACAATTTGTCACATGTACGACACTTGTGCTCGGGTGTTTTTTCAGCATGGGTTATCATGTGCCTCTTTAAATGCATCTTCCGGCTGTATGCCTTATCACAGCGATCACATTTGTGGGGCTTTTCTACCATGTGAGTCTTCAAGTGTTGGTTCAAAGTCTCTGCATGAGAAAAGCCCTTGCTGCATACAGAACACATGTGAGGTTTCTCTCCTGTGTGGGTCATCATGTGCGCCTTTAAGTTAGCTGCCTGTGAGAACCTTGCACCACATTCCCGACACTTGTGAGGCCCTCTGCCTGTGTGAGTCAGCATGTGCCTCTTTAACTTAGACTTTGTAACGCACCCCTTCCCGCACTGTCGACACACGTGAAGTTTCTCTCCTGTGTGGAGTTTCATGTGTTGTGCTAAACTTCCTCGCAGACTATAGCTCTTGCCGCACTCAGTACACTGATAAGGTCGGCCTCCTGTGTCCTCCATTTGTTTATCTATATGGCCTCTTGTGGCCTTCTCCACTTGTGTATGGTTAACTGTTTTGCTACTTATTGTGATTTTGTGTGTCTCTCTCCCCTTGTGAGTAGCCATGTGTTTGACCAGGCCTTGCCTCCAGAGGAACGCCTTACCACAGAGAGGGCATTTGTGCAGGATTTTCCCCACGCTGGTTTTCACCTGCGCTATAGTTTTCCCAGTTGTTTTAGGATTCATTGTGTTAATGTAGCATGCATGTGAAGTGTTACCTCAGGTCTGCCTCTTGATGGTTTGTATCATCTGTGCAGGTAGAGTACAGAAGTTCACACGTATAGTTCAAGCCTGAGATTGTTCGTTTTTTCTAAAATAAAAACAAAACAAAAACAACTGTAAGTACTTTATTGATACACGTGCTGGGTTTACAGAAGTCTGGGGGGGGGGGGGGGGTGGACATTTAGGCTGTTGTATTCTGGTAACTCGGATTATGGACCCACTGATTTTTTTAACCCCTACCCTAGGCCACACCAAAAAAAAAACAGTTGGTCAATGTTCGCGCACCTTATTTTCGGAAATTTTTATTTTTTGTCAATGGATTTCGCTCGCCTCTTTTTTCAAATTTTCTTGCAATAAATTTTTATGTTAGGGGTCCACTAAGAACTATGTCGGAGGCTGGTTAATAAAAAAAAAAATTGTCGCTCGCTCCAGTTTTCCACCGACAAAATCCATTGACAAAAAAAAAATCTTAATTTTTTTTTTTCGCTCGCTCACACCATTTTTTGAAAAGTGAAATCCATTGACCAAATTTTTTTTTGGTGTGGCCCTAGGGTGTTTTCTTTTTGAGAATGTGACAAAAAAGTTAACCTGCTCCTTCTGGACAATTATGACTATTGAAAACTATGCTGACCAGCAGAAATTCAACACAAAATTGGGGATATTGAAAATGTATTATATTTTGGGCTGTACATATTTTCGCGGATTTCGAAATGCGCGAAAATATGTAGAGCGAAAATTTATCCAATATGAGTTTTAGGTATACCATTATGTCAAAATGCGCGAATCTAAATCCCAGCGAAAAGGTATATTTGAGCAAATCTGCGAAAATTTACACCAGCAAAAATATCTATGTTCACAGTATTTCAGTCTTCATTTGGAAATTGTGGGACCCAGCTTCTCCTGTATAGAAGCCTTTTGCCCCCCCCCCCCCCAAAAAAAAGAGACCATCTCCTACTTTAAGTCGCTCTGGAAAATATAATCCCTACTTTACCTCCTTGTATTTCTAGAAAGCGACTTATAAAAGATGCCCTCGGAAAGAGATTTTTATGAGAAATTTATCAACAACAAAATAATAATCGACATAGCGATACACACTACCCTCCTCTTTCCAGGCAGAAAACACATATTCAATTATCTATAACTTGCTGAGATCTTGTCCCAGCATTACTTATTTTACACTATGATGAACGTATATAATGCCCCTTTCAAATTCCTTGGATTTAAATGGCCGTTGCGGGGGATGAATTGTGAATGGAACGACAATGTTCTGTTAGGTTATTTTTCTTTGAACAGCCCTATGGGATGGAGTATCATCAGCATTAAGATTTTTGATAATTTGAATGTACCGGTAATCTGGACTTAATCTAATTCTAGATTCCATTCAAATATTGACTCAAAATGGTTAATTCTAATAATTTTTCCATAGGGCTGTTTGAAAATAGAGTTCTCAAAAAGAAAGTTTTTGTTCCATTCCCATTCTTGGAAATTAAGTTACTAAGTCTTAATAATTTGGCAGGTTTGATCTTGGGCCAACATTTGCCTACTATGACTAATAAGGGCGTTTATTGAAGAATATGTGAACAGCTACTGCAGTTGTGAGGTGTAAGGTTTGGCAATATAAATCATGTTTCCAGTAGGGCCTTAGAGGCAGAACGGCAATGCGCCGAATCCAATGTATAACATATATGTTATGACTTATACCCAATAAAACACAAAAGTGACCCGACCATACCTAGCTCAACAGGTGCAACCCCAAGTCTTTTTTGATCAGTCATACGATCTGATTCAAATCACTCAACATTTCAAGTTGTTTTGGTGGTTAGTGTTTTTTTTTCAGATCTAAAGTACTGGTCGGTCTAGATATTTAGATTGTGCTTTGTAAAAAAATAAAAAATTGAAGAATTGAAAAAATTGAAAACCTGATATTATCATTTTTAGACCTGTGGAAATAACCGATTCATAAATGTTCTAGAAAATGGAATAGGAGGATTTGGGGAGGAAAATTGTGGTTTCATATAACTGACAAGAGTGTAACAGACAAGAGTGTAGCGTCGAGTTTAGGAACCGTTTTAATGAAAAATGATAAAACAAATTCGCAATAAAAGTGCTAGCGGTCAGACGTAAAATCAAGAAATTAAAATCGCAGCAGCATATTGGTTATACAGCTATTACTTAAATTAGTCTTAATGAACTACCGGTAATCACAATATATAATATTGGCCTAATAAAATGTAAATATGCATAATTATATGCATCGATTGTAAGTTCACAAAGCTGCCATTGTGTATCGCTTTGTGGTCCAACTAAGGGAGTGTTCATTTATTAATTGCAGACGGGTAGGTTAAATATTTATTACCCCCCCCCCCTTTGAATCATACTAACGTGCAGGCTCTTTTTTGCTAAAATAAAGGCGCACTATCTTTAGCGCCCCCCCCCCCCCCCCGAAGAGGGATTATAATCTCCCCCCCCCCCCCGTAACTAATAAATGAACACTCCCTAACATAATATTTCATCCATCAGCTCACTTCAGTTCACAGACAGTTCATTCCTCTACTCATAGACTCAGCAAAAAGAAAAGAGAATGTTGGAATAGATTACAAACATCACCACTTCACATGTATATTTTGACTTAGATGAAAGAGAGTAGTTTAGATCTGTTTTTTTTTTTAAATATAGTGACGAGAAAAAAACCTAGAATCTAATCTTTCCATAGTTTTACCACTACTATGAATTACTGTTACTGTGTCAGGCTTAAAGAAAATCATTGAATTTCAAGAAAGTCTTGTGGCCTCTAATGCCTTCACTATACTACTGATGTACATGCACTATAACCTCATCTTCAGTCAAATTGTTACTAACATACAAGACCCATTCTCTGGCTACGGTTAGGCCAAAAACAGGTGTGTTCAGGTATCGTGACCGACCCAATTTTTTGGGGCTTACCTTAATTCTTGATATTTTTGGTATTTTGCTATTTAATTAATTTTCTAAAGAAATTGATTGGACTGAAGAAAAAAGATGAAAAAAAAGGAGAGAAACGAGAGAAATGTTTTCCTTTCTGCCTAGCGCCTATGTTTTTGGGGCTGCGATTAATACCTGAACACAACTTTATTTTAGGGCTATAAAATAGGGTCATATAGACCATGTGTCTCAGTGCAGTAATGTGGTTCTCCAAGTCGCTATGCTATTTTTGGAGAAGAACATATACTACAACAAACAAAAGATAAAACGACAGAGGTCAGCTTATTCATTTTAGTCTTGACATTACACTATACATATATATTAGTCTTAGCATAAGACCCTGTATTGACGATTACTTTAGTCTGTATGTACAACTATCCCCCTCAATGCAGATAACTGCCTTAATTTCACTAAACGTTGGTCACTTCACATATGTCACATAGGTGTAGAGCCATATCTACCATGTGAAATGGGATGAGGCATTATTTTCTCTGAGTCACTGTCCAGAGGTTAGGAAAATATCCACCATGTATCTATATGCCACCAGGTGATGTTCTAAGTCTGTAGGTGTAAAAAAGCCCCTCACACAGTCTGTGTACACAGCCATATCGACCATGTATCTATATGCCACCAGGTGATGTTGTAAGTCTGTAGGTGTAAAAAAGCCCCTCACACAGTCTGTGTACACAGAGCCATATCCACCATGTATCTATGTGCCACCAGGTGATGTTCTAAGTCTGTAGGTGTAAGAAAGCCCTTCACACAGTCTGTGTACACAGAGCCATATCCACCATGTATCTATGTGCCACCAGATGATTTTGCAAGGCTCTTTTTGTAAGGAAGCCCCGCGCACACATTGCACAGTCTGCGTAACTCTGGTAGATTTGGCTGTCAATGTCGTTGCTGACACCTTTGTCCTTGTTCAGCCCAAAGACAGTTCTGTGGATCATTAGGTCATGATTTGGGCTCTGTCCATTTTGGGGCCTTTTCTTTGCAACATGACTCAGTATGTGTGAACATGCAGCTAGGAGAACAAAGAACTCTTTTTCACATCCTGAACATTTGTACATCCTTTTTCCCGTCTTTGTCACCTTGATCATGAGGACAAAATTTCCAACCTTTCTAACCTGAGCTGATTTTTTGTCAGTCTGAGTCTTCTCATGTTTAAGAAGGGCATATTTTTTGGTGAAGTTGTCCCCAAATTTCAAACACTTGGTAGAGTTAGCCGCGTTATCGGCCGCAATGTGTTTGTCATTTGTTTGTTTAACACCTGTGTTTTTCCTGCGGTGCATCGCCATGTGCTTGGTTAGGTGGGATAACTGACTAAAGCTCTTGCTGCACACAGAACACTTGGGAACTTTCTTTCTTGCGTGCATCGTCATGTGTTTAGTTAGGAGTGATAGCCGACCAAAACTCTTGTTACACACTGGACACTGGTGAAGTTTCTCCCCTGTGTGGGTCATGATGTGTATAGTTAAGTCTGATAAACATTTGATACTCTTACCGCACACAGAACACTGGTAAGGACCTTTACGTTGTGCAGTGTGTATCTGCATGTGAGCTTGTAGTTTTACAGCTCGTGGAAATACTTTACTACAAATTGAACACTTATGTTGGTCATTCCCTGTTTGTGTGTTTATGCGGTCAGTTAAGGGTTTTGCCTCCTTAAACTCTCTACTACACACAGAGGACATGCCAAGTTTTTCTCCATTGAGGGTCTTCAAATCATACTGTCTCTTATGTGTAAAACTGTTGTTACATCCAGAATGTTTGTGAGGCACTGATGTTTTTTCTCCTGCGTGAGTCACCAGATGTGTACTCAAATTCTGGTATGTTATAAAACCTTTCCCACAGTCAGAACACGTGTGAGGTTTTTCTCCTGTGTGGACCTTCATGTGCTGCCTTAGACCTGCTGGCAGACTAAACCTCTTGCTGCACACAGAACACTGGTGCGGTTTCCCCCTGGTGTGGATCTCTAGGTGTTTTTTTAGGACTGCTGAACTCAGCATTACTATGTCACATGTAGGATTCATGTGACGTGTTTCACTGACTTGTGGAGCAGATTTCTTGTCTGTGTGAGTTACCATGTGGCTCTTCAATTCTGATTTCAGAACAAACACTTTATTACACAGAGTACATTTGTGATTTTTTCCCCCAGCGTGGGTTTTCATGTCAAGCTTCCTTTTCTTATGGGTCATCATGTGTCTTTTTAAGCTAACTACACGGATATAACCTTTACCACACTGAGAACACTTGTGAGACCTTTCTCCTGTGTGAAGCCTCATGTGCCTATTCAAGTTTGATGCATTGCTGAATGCCCTGTCGCAATATGTGCACTTGTGAGGTTTCTCTCCGGTGTGAGTCAGCATATGTCCATTCAACTTGTGAGGCCTTTTTCCATGATGAAGCTTCATGTGCCTGTACAAGTTTGATGTGTTGCTGAATGCCTTGTTACAATGAGTACACTTTGGAGGTTTCTCCCCTGTGTGGGTCAGCATGTGCTGCTTTAAACTCACTGCCTTAATAAATCTTTTGCCGCACACAGAACACTGGAGAGGCTTTTCTGCTGTATCCACCGCTCTGCTCGGTGTAGAGCACTTGTCAGGTTTAACGTCAGTGTGAGTCATTATGTGTTCATTCAAGTGATCTTTTTGCTTAAACTTTCTATCACATTCCCGACACTTGTGATACCTTCTGCCTGTGTGACTCAGCATGTGCCTCTTTAACTTAGACTTTGTTACACAGCCCTTCCCGCACTTCCGACACATGTGAAGTTTCTCTCCTGTGTGGAGTTTCATGTGTTGTGTTAAACTCGCTGAATATTTATACCTGTTGCCGCACACAGTACAGTGGTATGGTTTGTCACCTGTGTGGGTCGCCATGTGTTTAACCAAGCTATGTTTCCAGAGGAATGCCTTAGTACAGGAAGTGCATCTGTGCGGTTTTCCCTTGATGCTTATTTTCACATGCGCTTTAGTTATCCCCATTGTTTTAGGATTCATTTTGTAAGTCTAGAGTCTGTGCAAAGAATGACCTCAGATGTTGTCTCCTGATGGATCACCTGCACAGACAGATGAGTTCACACGCACGGCAACTTCTGTTCATGCCTCAACTGGTTCGTCTCTCAATGATGCCTTTTCAAAATAAAAACAAAAACGACTGTTAATTTACTTTATTGATTCGGATGCTGTTTGAAAGAAAAAAGTTTTTACAATCAAAAGAGATCGGTTTAAAAAAAGTTTCTATCATCAAAATAGATCGGTGTATTGTAGACAATATAGTTAGGGAGTGTTCATTTATTAATTACAGGGGGGGGGTGGTGAGATTTCGCGCGGAGGGGCGAAATTTTTTTACGCCCCCCCCTCGAGAGCGCGTGGAACGTTTTGCGCCCCCCCTCGCCGAAGGCGGCGAAAAATTTTCGCCCCCCCCCCTTTGAACTATAGTAACGCGCGGGCTTTTTTGCTAAAAAGGGGCTTAAATTTTTACGCCCCCCCCTCAAGAGGGGTCAGAATTTTTTACGCCCCCCCCTCAGGAGGGGTCGGAAATTTTTACGCCCCCCCCCTAAACCCACCACCCCCCCCCTGTAACTAATAAATGAACACTCCCTTATCATTATTACCATGAATCTCCATGTTTGGAGTAATCACGTTTGCTCCTTAAGAGTTAATCCAGTAGCCAATCAAGACTATTTTCTAAATGTGTCTTCCGATTTCACGATATTTCACAGTCTTATGGGAAACCTGAGAATTGTGTAGGTCTTTATACATGTATAGGGACTGCATTATTTTACAGAGGGAAAGGTGTATTTATGGGAATGCGGGAGGGTATTTCTACCTCTCTTGGGGAATCAGGGTTGGGAAATGTGACAATAACGGTCAGTGCATACAACAAATGGGGGATAAAAAAGTCAGACCCTCCTTTCAAACTTATCCCATGTCCTGTTTATCTCACATTTTAAACTTTAAATATCAATTAAGACTTACCGATATTTTGTGAACTTGGACATCCGGCCACACATCAGCATGCAAAAATGTGCCCAGGCCTAAAAGAAAGAAGTTGTGTTCCGGTAACATGACCACAAATCAATAGGGTCGGTACACGTCGATAACGACTTCACGGGGATTGTTTGTGCACTTGTGCATATACCGGTACGCACTGCTATTTTTTGTGTTTTTTTTTAAATACTTATTTTTTGCCTGGTAAGGGCCACGGAATAAAAAATATGTAACGCGTCTTTTGTAAGGGCCTTGACCATTTCCTAAATTTCCCTAAAAAAATCTTGAAAATGAAAATTTTTCTATTATAAATTATTTTTTTTGGAGTTTGTGTGTGTGTGGGGGGGGTGGGGGGCGGGGGGGGGGGGGGGGGGGGCGGTGCCTAACGGATACTTTTACTGGTAATTTTGATTAGATCTATATTAAAATATGGGTGATTTAGATCTAATTTTTCAACAGGTTGGGAATTTCAATTTGTGGTGTGGAGAATGTAGACATCCCCTCCCCTTCCCCCCCCCCCCCCCCCCCGTTTTGAAATTGTAGCCTGTAAACGGCCGAGAAAGGCTAGCTCAGTCAGTTACAGTAGCTGCAAATCGACCTCGTCCACTGGTGCGGCTGCACTAAACTGGATTCGCCAGTGAAGTGACACCCCGAATCTCGATCTGTAACGGAGGCGTTTACATCACTCAGTACGGATACGCGAGTGGCGCGGCGGGCACCTGCTCCGCCGCAGTTTGCGGCCCGGTTTGCGGGCGTCGGCGCGTCAAGTGTCACACTCGCCTGCACCCCGCCCCCCAGTATTTTGCTGACATAAGGTGCATCTACAATCCTAGAAAACTTTCTCATTGACATAATTACTGCCAAACGCTTCAATTAGACTTACCCTCACGTCGGTGATCTTAAAAGCATGTGCTCAGCCTCCTCCTGAATTCTTGGAACCCGGAATCAGTGAGAAATTGGTAACGATTGTAATCTGGATGCACTGGAACCCGCTCCAACGGGGAGTAACTGCTGAGCTGCCCGTTAGGTGACAGCACTAGATCTATACGGTGCTGCACATTCTGAAGTCGGATATCATGTACCGAGTTCCGTCTCTAAGCATTTCTAATCAGTGGCTGAGACTTCACTCTCCTGCAGACTCTTTGGGTATTATCTATGTTTCTTTTAATCACACATTAGCAGGTGATTGATCAAGAAGTTCGCACCGGTAATCTAAATCAGTAGATGCACAGAGGTCTGCAACTCACATGGCGCCATCGTTTCTTACATAATGGCGTTTTTAGGGGGAGAAGAATTCTTGGGCCCGGGGAGAAACGACCTATAACAGAGCGGTTATCATTTTTCATGTGTGTGTGTGTGGGGGGGGGGGGGGGCAAATTCTCGACCGCTTTTTGTGAGTGTTCATTTATTAATTACAGGGGTGGTGGTGAGATTTTCACACGGGGCGCAAACATTTTTTTACAGCCCACCACCCCCCCCCCCCCCCACTCTCGACAGCAAATGGAATATTTTGCGCCCCCTCTCACCGGCCCTCTCCCAGTAGCACAACTGCTACTAGACTTTCATGCTCTCACCGAAGGTGCCAACAATTTTTCGCCTCACCCCCTTTGAACAGTGAACTATAGTAAAAATGGGCATACTTTTTTACCCCCCCCCCCTCCAAGAGGGATCAGAATATGTTCTCCCCCCCCCCCCCCCCACCCCCCCATTTAATATTTGAGAAGGGGGGAGTTGGGGGGTGGGGGGGGGGGCGCAAAAAGATTTCGACCCCTCTTGAAGTCGGCCTGGGCATGAAGAAATTCTGACCCCTCTTTTAATAGTGGGGGGGGGGGGGGGGGGGGTCTTAAAAAAGACCCCACTCAGCCAAAAACCAGCACATATAATGTGCCAATAGTTGAAAGGCCCTTAGTTCATATATTGTTTTACTCATCACATTTAC